>PVJI01011863.1:0-54206 GCA_004026765.1 Micronycteris hirsuta | reverse complement strand
TGTTCGACAGCAGGTGGGGACAGTTGGAGAATGGAGGGAGATTTCTAAAATGAATATATTCTGGTAGAATTGAAGATAAATATGAACTGATTTCCAAAACCTTTCATATTAGGAAGTGAAATGAAAGACACAGGAACAAAGTGGAGGGGGGAAGTTATTCACTCATGCTTGTTTATAACTTAGTCTTCCCCACACCTTAAAAGTTTGGCTCATGTTAGGCTAATGTAGGGAGTGATGTCAGCCCTTTAGTTGAAGTGTGGTAACAAAAATATTTGAAATATGAATCAATTCTTGACAATTAGTCACTTGACAATATGGCAAAACTGTTAAGTATATTCATACTGGATGAAAATTGTTTTCAGCTGCAAAAAGAATATCTGAGTAAATAATGGCAAACAAACTCTAAGTAGGTTGGTATTAATTTAAGGGCTAAAATAAAAGGGTAAAGCCAAAAAATTTTTAATGGTCTTTAAATGTCTTTTACTCATATAGCAAAAAAAGCTGCCACAGCTCTGTCTATCACTTTTGCGTTCCAGGAAAAATGAAGGAGAACAAAAAGCAACAAGAAAGTGTGTGCCATAACTATTAATTATTAATTCTTTGCAGACTTCTACTTATGTCTCACTGGCCAAAATAGTTTTCCATGGTCACCTAGAGTGAAGATGAGGCTGGAAAGTATAAATAATGAGGACAAACTGCTATCTCGAACAAAATAGAAATTTCAAGCTCTGGCCTAGGTAATCGCTGAAACACTCCCTACCTACCTACCTACCTACTATGGCTCATGGTAGCCAGACCTTGCTGACTTATTGATTCCACCCTTTAACATAAATACAAGTCACCTGACACATTTCAGGTATTCCTTCTTTTGTATATGAGCAGGTGTTCTGTCCCTCCAAGGAGATTTTTAAAAGCCTGACAAGCAGGGATCTTGTCTTAAATATCATCAGCTCACACCAGAGCGTTCAATCTATTGTAGAAAACTAAAAAAGCTTATAGTGTGAAAAACTAAAGTCATGACTGAACCTTCAGAGAGGAACCGTAATAGCTAACCTTAAGAAAGAGACCTTATAGGGTCCCGGTTCGATTCCCACTTGGGGCACATGCCTGGGTTGCAGGCCAGGTCCCCAATGAGGGCCATGTGAGAGGCAACCATACATTGCTCTTTCTCCCTCCCTTCTCCTCTCCCTGAAAATAAATAAGTAAAAACTTTTTAAAAAAAAAGAAAGAGACATTATAAGTGATACATTTGCATTATTGACCCCATACATCCCTGCAGGCAGCAACACCTGAGAAAGCAAAAGCCAAACATTGGCAGGGGCAACAAGATCTTCTGCAAACAGAACTGCATTAGCATAACCACTGCATGATAATGAAGGAAGGAACTAAGTAAGGCAGAGAGTAAAAAAATACATATTTCTAGAGAAAGACAGTTCCTCTTTCCCCTGCACATCTATAATCTGTGGTCCATAGAAATGGTTGGTTACTCATTCAGGAGTTTCTAGTACTGCCTTAGTTCTCCTGCCGGGAAGATATACAAAGGTAAAAGAAAGAAAGAAAACAGTTTGGTAGAAATGCCTAGAACGATCATCCCTAAATTTTTATTTGAAACTCAGGCAAGCATAGAAACCTTTGCTAAGTGCATGTCCTGTGCAATTTGATAACAATGGCGTCAAGAAACCTAGAGCATTCCTTAGTAAGGACATACAGCTTTGGCGGTCCCCACCTGAAACTCTGCACACCTCGGGGGTTACTTTAAAAACCGTCAAAATGTGTTAGAGATAAAGGAAATTTGAGAGGTCAATTTTTTAAATTGTGTTTGTTTTGGTTGGCTGAACGGAATATATCCAAGAATGTCTGAAAAGGAGCATTTCTCAGAGAGAGAAAGACACTGGGCACCACAGTCACCTGGATATTTCACACTTGATGCAAAGATGAAAGGAAACACACTGGTAATCCCGGCACCTCCTGCCACCAAGCATGGCTGAGCACCTGGGAGTGTGCCTCATCACACACACACAACACAGACATGCCCACGCTGCGGGGACCTGCCAGAAAACATCTTGCTACATGCTTTTAACATACGTGGGAAACACACATGTTCTTGCATAATATTTCAAGTAATTCTTGATGATCTGAAGACCATAATGAATTAAATGGCATATATACCAATAACATTCTTTCTTTTTCAATTACCACTTGCATTCAGTATTATTTTCTATTAGTTCTAGGTGCACTATTGTATTCTTTTCTTGATTCCCAATTAAAATAGTGGCATTTCATTCCCTATGTTCCTAGGACTTCTAAATTTTATTACTGCTCTTTATTACTGCTCATCAAGTTCCCAGTTTTTACCTTAATATTTTTATTGAGAAGTTTTAATTTACCTGAATATCTCAAAAGTCTTGCTTTTCTCCAAAATTATTTAAAACTTTAAACCTCGTGCTTTTGGATTCACAGACTTGAATTTAAAAAACGAGTCTATAACTACCTAGGTGCCACTCTTGGAGAGACGAGGTATCCTCTGAGTCTGCTTGTTCACATGTGAAATGGGTATGTAATGATAATGTCAATACCTCCCTCAAATGACTACAGACAGGGTTAGAGGTAATTCCTCTATTAATAATAATTCCATAGCAGGCACTCAAAAACAGCAGGTTCTTAGTTCTCTCTAAATGTCTAAATATCACATATGCTTTTGTAGATTTCATTGCTCTTATAAAATTTAAATTAGAAAATAAATATGCATGTTATTGTTTGGGCCTTAAAAATATAAGGGGCAGCACATCAGTGTCAGGCATCTATATTCAATTAGCCAATTCCCAGCTGTGCCGGAGGCTGAACTATATAAAGCACATGAAAATGTGCTTAAACAGCAGTGGGAAATGGGTTCTTTTCCAATCAGCAGGCAGTGTACAAATCACTCTAAGGTCAAGACACACACAAATGCCGTATTACTTGAGTGGTATTCTTTTTGAAAATGACAGTCAGTGATATAATAACACTTGTCATTACATACAAATAACAAGTTGCCATTAAGCAGTGTGATGTTGAAAGGGAACCATTTACCATGTCAAAGTCTATTCACTTCATAAACATGCTGTTAAGCATCAGCAATGGATACAGTAACTACAAAACATTTGTGTTCCTCTACAAAGAAAACAGAGTAACTCCTGAACACATCATTCATTCACTCATTTACTAACTCATTCATTCATTCATTGAAAGAACATTCAGAGTTCTAAGTGTTCCAGACACTTGTCTTCTCAGCCCTGGGGATACAGTGCAAACCTGACAGACACACTTCCTGCCCTTGCAGAGTTTATACTTTATTAGCAAACAATTAAAATATATCCTAGAAAGATAATAACTGCACTTTTATAACATCCTACAATTTAGAAATCACATTCGTTTACACTAGCTCTACCTTTCGGGCAGTTTAATCTGGTGGGGCTTTGTTATAAGGCGGAGACAGACAATGAAATGCCAGGATTCCAGAGATTTTGTACTTAGGCTATATAGAAAAAAAAAAGCCTTCCTGCTGGAAAAAAAAAAAAATCTCCTAGCCAATCCGCCACTGGTACATCTCAAGCGTACTTGCTTATACAAGGTTAACGACATGTTACTGATTAAGTCGGTAGGCTGCGTACACCTATACGCCTTGTTTATAAGAGCTGTACAAGTTAAATTGTTAGCGAACAAATGCATTTTGTTGGAGTCAGTGTGTCGCCTTCTTGTCTAGGCAGGGGGAAGAAAATGGATACCAAGACTGTAATCCGTTTGGAAGAAAATCTTCAAATGCAAACACGATTGCCATTGTAGACTGTTTAATCTAGCGATATTGTGTTTCATTTCTGGTTTTGGAGAGCTTTGTTGATTTGATCATCCTGGTACAACTCAGGGCTTATCTCAACTGTTTAGATAAAGTTTATTTGACTTTGGCAGGTGACAAAATCTAGGGTGTGGAACAAAGCGGGCAGAGAAAAAAGACTGGCATATTCCCAGATAGTGTTTACTTTAAGCATAGTGTATAGATGAGCAAATAGTTTCAAACAACGCACTGTACTTTGTATGAAACATCCACTGTCTGTTGAATGTTTTCCGTAAACCAGCACTGCAAAACGCCCTTTATTGGGCATAAGGGACTTCACCTTCTTGCTTAGGTAAACACTGATGCTCTTGTAAAATAGAGCTCAGTGAGTCTCCCTGGAAATAGTGCCCTAATTTGGGGGGTCACGTTTGCCACTATTTTCTATGCATATTTTACACGGGCAATAGTATTCAATGCTATTGTGAATGTAAGCATATATATTGCTTCATAAGTACAGAATCTGTCAGAAATTTTAAATGCCTTATTCCGAAATAACTTTCATACAGATACTAATCGTACTTTTTTTTTTTTGGTGTAATTCTATACGAACACGTCTGACTTTGAAAGAAACACAAAACAGAAAGCTTGAATTTACAAACACAAACACCATGATTGTAATTACGTTTTTTTTTAATTCCCTTTTTAAAATACTTCATCTAAACAAGCACTTACATAGCTTCCTTAGTATATTATACATTAGCATTTATATATTGGCAATTATGCTGAAGTAGTATAATTACTACTACTTCAAGAAGTTAAAAATGCATCAAAAATAAAGACATAAAGACAACCTAGTTGTGAACTTGTAACATAAAATTTCTTACAGAAGAACTTATAAGAAGATCAGAGTTTACGTGTAAAAACTTGACTGTTGTGGCTAATTCCATTGTATTCCATTGTTATGTAATTCCATTGTATTACAGAGATGGCTGACTAATGACTTGCCTCGTGACTACTTTTCCAAAATTTCTAGAAAGTGTAACAAGTCTAAAGAACAACCACAGTAATCATTATGATCCCCTTGGACTAATTTTATGGTTTACTTAACTCAACACTTGGTTAGTGTGTGCAAAAGTGCAATGCACTGGCTTCTGTGTATATTCAGTCATACTTTGTCATTTGTTCAGTTAATGAAGGTTTTTCTTTTTCCTTTCAATGTATGTAAGTAGATAAAGATCAGTTTAATGTGTCATTGTCCAGAGGAATGGGGGGGGGTCAGTTAAATACAGGGAGGAGTCTCAAACATTAGGATTTCTCTGACATCATTTTAATGAAGAAAAAGTTGCTTCTAAATAAAACATAAGTTTTTTCAAATACAAGACAGAATGGCCTCTATTCTAACTGAACCACTCAGGTTTTTTAGCCTACTTAAACTCGGAGAGCTATCTGGTGAATGGAAAGCCCACTGTGGGAGGGCTGTTCCTTCCACCCACAGTCCTGCCCTCAGGCTCCATTGTGGAGAGTTCGGTAACCACCCGCGGCTCCGTGCTGCCTTGACAAGAAGAGGGTCGATCAATTTTGCTCCTCCCAAGCCCCTTCCTCCTTCATTACTTTAAGTGTCCAGTGACTTTCAACACTTCTGCAGCTACAAGGCATGACAGACTTTTGTTTAGTTGAGTAAGATGCATTCGTCCTTCTCCTAACTTATTCTTTCAATTAAAAACCATTTTTACTGTTAGAGCTTCCTGATACCCTTTTATCACTGCCAATGTGCACAAACAGTAAAACACAGGATGGGCAGGATCTAGAAAAGCATTCCATGAAAGCATTGGTGGGACTCGTTCGTAACCTACCTCGGACACCATGCATTTCCACTGCACCTCTCTTCCATCACGTAAGTTCCAAGTCTCATCTCTCCCCCTCCCCGCCACTGGATAGAAATTACAGTTCAAGCTGAGGGTGCTCTATGAATATACATGTTTCTTAAATGTTCTATCCAAAGAAATGAACTACAATTTAGGAACGTTCTCCATAGTCCCATGCCTATCGCTTTGACTGAGCGGGAATCTCCATCCATTATCACAAAAAAATTTCAATGCTTTTTCCTTAGCTGCTCCTGTGCCATGGAAAAGTCTGCCATTAAAAATAACACATACTTCAAGTTTCACAATTCCCACACATTGAGATCCTTTTGTATTTGTGTTTGCTCCTTTCTTTCAAGGTGTACAAAATCCATCTGAATGTATCTGTGCAGGGGGAATGGGCTGCTGTTGACTAAAATACTTTGCCAAAGCACCTAGCAATTTAGTCTCAACTGAAACTGTGATGCTCACTATTCAGCAAGAAGCTCTTTCCTGTTACTAGAGCTCCCAGAAAATCCCATATCTCCTTCCTGATTCCCCCTTTCTATTGAGGAGAGCGGATAAGAAGTAGATTCATTGCCAGGCTACAACGAAGGAGGATGCAAGCTGTCTTCCAGAATTCTTTCTTGGCACAGAATGACCAGTTCAAGGTTGAGACTAAAAGTTAACTCCCCAGACTACATCGTATTTCAATGCTTTAGGCCTTTCACTAAGTATTCTGAAATTACCACTCAAGAATGTCACAGATGCTAGAAAACTGATGTCATTTCTTTGTGACACCCAGGCCTTCCGCTCAGTGCAGCTGAGGATGGGAATATTGCATTCCAGAGATTATGGCCAAGACAATGACCACTGACCTTTGGGTGCCAGGTCACAGTGCCCTGCTACAGTGACGCCTGGGTCCCCAAGGCCTGTTTACAAAGTTGTAAGTGAAACTTGGTAAGTGGGCCCTGACCAACAAACATTAACAAATATGTGTTAGAGTAGAAATTAGGGTACAAAAGACCACTCGTGAGTGAACTGCATTTAGAAATAATTAATTCATCTCAAAATTACAAAGTATGCATTTTAGAATGATTCAAAACACTTCCATGTCAAAAATGGCAAAGCCTGCCCTGATTGGTGTGGCTTCATTAGTTGGGTATTGTTCTGCAAGGCAAAAGGCAGCAGGTTCAATTCCCAGTCAGGGCACGTGCCTAGGTTTGGGTTCAGTCCCGGTCAGGGGCAAGAGGCAACCAATCGATATTTCTCTCCCTCTCTTTTTCCCTCCCTTCTCCTGTCTCTAAAAATAAGTAAATTAAAATCGTTTTTAAAAAATGGCAACATCTGTTGAGTTTCATTTAAATAAACTCAATATTCTAAAATTTACTTTTTTTGTTTTTGTTTTTTTTACCGAACATCTCAATGATTCAAAAGCCTTAACTTAGTCAAATAAGGTAATGGTAGCAGGTCCAAGTACTTCATGTTGAGTTAGGCATAATTTTTTCAATGTAATATACTATGAAAAGTTTACTGATGTGCCTCTCGAATTCCACATTGCCACTGACCATTAGGAAACTATTATTTGCTGAGCTTTGTCGTAGCATTAGGAATAATATCTATCATAATCTGAAAAGACTATTAAAATACTTCTCCCTTTTCAGCTACATTATCTGTGAAAGGCCAGACTTTCCTCATACATTCCAACGAAAACCACATATAGCACGGGAATGAGTGCAGATGCAGACGTGAGGCTGGCTGTCTCCTATTAACCCAGACGATAAAAGAGATTTTCAAGACTGTAAAGCAATTTTGGGTAAGGCATAATCTTGATGAACACATTGCGATCCTCCACTTACTAATTTTTTTGAAAGGCAGAAAGACATCACATAACGTTGAAAAACAGCACTCCAAGAGTGTGGGAACTTACATATCTAAAAACAGATTGATTACACAGGATTCTAAAAATTTTAAAATTCCAAGAATTGAAAGACATATATTTGTTTCCAAAGGAAATAATTAATATCAACTTGAACACCATACCTTACTCACTTAGTATTATCTTCCAAATGGATGTTATGGAAAATTCTCAATTTCGTGCAACAGTCCGCTATAAGGGAGATCAAAATTTCTGTTTATATTTACTAGGTACTACAATTGTGACAAGTTTTTTGCTCATCAGCTCTTGTGAGGGTCTAACAATCACAACTTAACTTGATCTGACAGCGCTCCCTTCTCCTGGATAAACTTTCTTCACTGGGTTTTAAGACCAAACATTCTCTTGGTATCCCGCTCCCTCAACTCGTACTTCTCTTCTGCCCCTGTGGGTTCAGCCTCTTGTCCCGCCACCTCCAAAGGCTGAACTCCAGGATTCAACACGGGGGTTTCGCTCTTCTCTGTCTGCTTTGACTCCCTCTGCTTAACTATCAGCAAGATGCCGGCGAACCCCACTTTGAATCACCAGTCTGAACCGCTTCTCTAGCTCTGAACGTGAATTTCCAAGGTCCCACACCACTACGCGGTGGCCTGATAGGGATCTCAAATGTAACTCACATGCCCCAAGTGGGCCCCCTGATCTTCCCCATTCAGATCTGCTCTTTATACAGTAAAGGGCAACTGTATATATTCTAAGTTGGGACAAAAATCCTGGAGTCTTCTCTCTTAAAGTCGCCATTGAATCCATCAGCAAATCCTCTTGCCTCTGCCTTCAAAACATCAACTCTGACTGTATCTCGCCATGTCTACTGCTGGCACTCCGGTCCACCTCCCCCTTCTTGCAATTGGACTGCTGAAAGAGCTCCATCTGGACCTCCTGCCTGCCTCCCTTGACTCCTGTTTTCTACCGGGCAGCTGAGGAATCCCTTGAAGACATAAATCAGACCAATCACTCCTCTGCCCAAACCCTCTAATAGCATCCCGACGATCTCAGAGTAAAAGGCGAGACGTCCTTATGAAGGCAACAGAATTCTCTGTGATCTGAACACACTCCACTCTACCTCCGTTCTTTATCCAAACACATCTCAAATTGCCCTTCCCCTTGCTCACTCTCTCCAGACACACTCAGCAACTTGCTTTAAGAGGCCAGAACCTTGCCCCCTCAGGGTCCTTAAGCATTTCTGCTTCTTCTCCCTGGCATGCTCTTCCCTTGGGTATTTCCAAGATTTCTTTTCTCACCCCTTCGGATGTCACGTTCTTACTGACTCCTCCTTCACCCCTCACTCTGTGCCCCCGACTCCCGCCCCCTGTTTTGTTTCTCTCCCCCATGGCACTTATCATCACTGGGCATACCATACATTTGGGGTTTGGGGTTTTTTTCCTCACCTACTGGAATGTAATTGCCAGTAAACTTTGGAATGGACGCTTTTGTCTCTTTTGTCTTCATTTCTGTCTCCCATGCCAGGAATGGAGCATGGCAGAAAGTAGGTACTCAGTAAGTATCTGAGTGAATAAATAACTAAATAGTGGCAGAAATGGCCCTGGCTGGGTAGCTCAGTTGGTTAGAGTGTCGTCCCGATACACCGAGGTTGCAAGTTCAATCCTGGGTCAGGGCACATAGAAGAATCAACCAAAGAATGCATAAATAAGTAAAATAACAAACTGATGTCTGTCTGTCTGTCTCTTTCTTAAAACCAATAAATACAAATATTAAATATTGGAAAAGTAAACAAAGGAAGAAAAGAAGACAAAAGGAATGACGAGTCACCATCTTCCTGATATTAACACCAAAGCTGTCATCTTTGTGGTAAGAACAGAGGCCAGTGGTTGCAACAGTAAAACTGGTCACTCTGATCCCTGCCGCCACTCATGAAAACATGTTACTAAGGTGACCAAGGTCTCCAAATGCCCTCTCCTCCTTGTCCCTCCAACTGGTACAGAAGTCGGCCACAAAGAAGTCGGCCCTCCCCTCTGCAGCTTTGTCTGGGGAAGCCATCCGAGCATCACAGAAGTGACAGCAGACAGGAGAGGGGGCAACAGAAGGAATTTTAAAGCAAACTCTCCAGTATCTCTCAAGTAACCTCTTTCACTGGACTCATCTCTCTCTGTGTCTTGACTGCCTACCCTCCCCCCACACCCAACACACAGGGCACAAATGGGAACTCGAGCTGATTGGCCAACATTGGGGGTCAGTGCTGTGAATAGCCAATAGAGTTGCTAGCCAGGAGACTGGCTTATAGTTACGAACCATGGATGAAAAAACATCATGCACCACTTGTGCCAGCTTAAGTCACTGTTACAATGACTAACACTGAGTGTGCTTGGGAAGGACAGAAAGCAGACTCATGCAGGCCCTGTGTCCAAAGCACAGCCACTGCCCCCACTTGCTGCTTAACTTTCTTTAGCTATTCCATGCCTCAGTTTTTCCATCCCTATGATGGGGATAATAACATCACCTACCTCCTGGAGTTATTGCAAGACCTGCAGTATCAACTCTGTGAGTCAGATAGTAGTAGTAGTAATAGTATTATCAACAACTGGATCATCTTAAACTTCATATCATAAAATCTTAGAATTAAACTTTGCAGATCGTTTATTTGAACGCTGTACTCAATTAAGAAATTATCTCACAATTTAATGCAAAGAACTTCAATTCTGAAACACAAACATGATTCTAGTTATCGAAGGGTTTTTGTTTTTCCCCAAAATAACAGTCAAATTTCCACTCCTCCCGAGGATTATGCAAAAGGAATACTTTTACAAACGTCATGTCTTTTTCACACAGTCATTCAAAGGTCAAAGCTGGTATGATTAACTACGTGCTCACCTAAGTGTCTTCACTGAAATGCGCACTGCCCCTCCACGCATGCCCAGGCGGGCCTGGGCAGTTCCTTTCCAATCACTCAATGACATGAGGAACAGACCCAGCATTACAGGGGGTATATCTGGTGCCGAGCTGCAGGGAGCTATGTCTCCAGGCTTCCAGAGCTTACCTTCTAGTGGGGACTTGGAGAGAGCAGCAAAAATAAACAGACAAACGAATACTTGATACATAATTCAGATGGTAAGTTCAATGAAGGAAAAAAAATATCCACCCCCAAAGCTCACAGCTTTAGATGGGCCTCAGGTATTATGTTTCTCCTTCTCATAAAAGTGTAATCAAGAAGTCCAATTTTGCAATCACGCCATAAAAATATAAGCTGAGTTTAACCCATGTTTTTTTGCTAACTCTGCAATGAAAAACTTATAATTCATTTTACCTTGAGTTAATAATCTATGTGTGGCTAAAAATGATTTATGAGGTCTTTCTTTTTATAAGAAACGCTACATAATGAATTCATATTTTAAATTAAAACATACTGTGATGTTAAATTTTTCTTTTTTTAAAGATTTTATTTATTTCTTTTTAGAGAAAGGGGAAGGGAGGTAGAAAGAGAGGGAGGGAAACACCAATGTGTGATTGCCTCCCACGTGCCCCCTACTTGGGACCTGGCCTGCAACCCAGGCATGCGCCCTGACTGGGAATGGAACCAGCAACCCTTTGGTTTACAGGCCAGCCCTCCATCCATTGAGCCACACCAGCCAGGGCAAATTTCAGAAAGAAGGCTTTCACGGAAGTGTACCCATATCGCATGTACGATTCTCCACGACAAGGCTGCAATGGATAGAAAGGTCACATAGAGCCCGCTTTCTTCTCAGATCTCTAATTCTAAGTGACTGCATGTCAATGAAAACAATTCACCATCCCTCTCATCAGCATTTACTACATTTTGAATGTCTCAACAAATACAATAAACGGGTCTTAAAATTCCATCTCTCATGTGAAGAACACACTTAATTTAAGGGGGCCATGAAGCAATTTCTAAGTGAGCCTGGTAGACTGGAATTTCATAAGGAAAGCAGGCACTGGAAAAAAAACAACACTGCCCACACTGATACCAATGTTTGAGGATATTACAAAAATAAATAAATGATTGTGGATAAACTTTTCTATGGTAATTAACAGGCAAGTGAAAAAGCGTGTGTTTCCTAGAACGGAACCAGAAACTCTATGACAACTCGTTTGTCATCTACAACTCGTTTGGTAGAAAATTTCATCAGAAAAACATGATTCAGAGGTGGCGCGGCAGGCTGAAAGAACTGTTCCATGTGTAGGCTATCAAAATACACGGGGCAGAGTCACCATTGAACAGTCTCAAAGTTCCTACAGTGTAGAAAGGGTTTTTATAGAGTCTTAGAGAAGTATCCTTACACTTTACGTGCATGGGGAGAAACGAGTTCAACTGCCAGGAAAAGCACATCAAAGCAATGCATACAAGCATCTGTCCATGTCGCTACTCATGTCTCTCACCAAGATCCATTTCACCAGCAAAGCCAAACTCCTCACCGCTACCCTCACATGCCACCCAGGGCCAACAGTGAGTGACGAATGTGGAATGCGGCCGACTCCCTCCGCAAGGAGACAATGATTAAGAAACCACACAATTATGGGAAACCCTGGCCTCTCAAGTTTCCAAAACAAATTGTTCTCCTTGTAGATAAAGCATAGTCCAAAGATGTAGCCAGGCTCCACCTCTAAGAGCTGCTAATATAAATAATTCACCTGTTTATCACCATTCAGAAAACAGAAATGGACATAGCCCAGTACTAACTCAGCATTTCAGGAACACTGACAGAAAACCCAAGCAATCAAATCTGCCTCCGATACGTTCCCCTTGAACTTAAACTCCCATATTCCCATCTCATCTCACCCTTAAACTCCATCAGTACAAACAGCTTCTGCATTCTACTATTTCCCTTATCACATGGCAGAGGCTTCTAGTAGAACCTGTTCAGTCCAAGGAAAGGCTAAGAATTTTTTTATTATTATTTTTATTTATTTTTAGAGAGAGGGGAAGGGAGGGAGACAGAGAGGGAGAGAAACAGCAATGTATGGTTGCCTCTCACATGGCCCTCATGGGGGCCTGGCTTGCAACCTAGGCATGTGCCCCAACTGGGAATCGAACCAGGACCGCTTGGTTCCCAGCCCGTGCTCAATCCACTGAGCTATACCAGCCAGGTGGAAAGGCTAAGAATTTTAAGTCCTCCCTCCTTACTGGTTGGCGAGGCAAAGCTTCAACCCCCTCCAAAGGCAATACGCGCAGCTCATTTCCCAAACAACATGGCGTGGACAGCTGATACTGACTGAGTACTTACTATGACGTGCATTTCTTTGTATACGTGTGCATGCACACCCCTTTATAGGAAGTAACTCACTTGCCAATCTTTTTACTAATGAGGAAACTGAGGAATAGGAATAGGAAGAAATCTGCCCAGGTGTACGCAGCAAACCTGTGGCAGAGCTGGATTCAAATTCATTTTAGTTTCGGTTGGCAAAACAAAGGACCACAGTCAGGTGGCTTACAAAAGAGGAATTTAGTTCTCCCAGCTCTGGAGGTGAGGACGGTAAAGGCTCTCCTCCCAGCTTGCTTCCTTTTCTTATAAGGATGCTAATCCCTTCAGGGGACCCCACCCTCACGACCCCATATATAAACCTGATGACCTCCCAAAAGCCCTCATTGCCGGACACCATCACACTGGGGTTTAGGACTTCAATGTATGAATTTGGGAGGGCGGCGCAAACATTTAGTCCATAACCAAATCCAAGCAGCATGGCCCCAGAACTCATGCGCTTCATCACTGCTAGAAGGAAAACCCAGGGAAGTGTAGATACCAGAGAGACACGAGGAAGAAAAACCTCCACTTAGGGAGTGAATACTAAATGAGAGCAAGCACCCCAAAGACCGCAGTAGGGTGATAATACTCAGTGTTTCCCTCTGTCCTCTCTGAGCAATTGGTAACCTAGATCAGAGACACAGGAAGTTCCACGCAGCCCAGGCTTTTCACGGGTGATCACAACCTGCGGCAGTGCAGGCTTAGCCCAGACTGCTTTTTCTATTAAAAAATGAAAGTCTATGTTTGTTTGGTTCAAGCAAGAACAGACAACTCCATCAATCAACTGGTTTTAAAATATTCAAAATATTTAAAAATATATTTTAAAACATTCTTCTTCATTTCATTCACAGATGTGACAACAAAATCCATTTCATTTCTCTCAGGAACAGAGTCAGTAAGCCAACTTGGGATTTGTATTAAATGACACTTAAAGCAATATAAATGAATTCTGATCAATTTATGTATTTGTAATGTTTTCAAAACTCTATAAAAACAAAACAAAACAAAAACAACATGTGGCCAAAAGTATTATGCCATTTTGCCAGTTCTGTTTTTGCACACGGCGCATATTCTCATTTTATTAGGTGACACGGGTCCTTACCCTGAACAGGTGGCCACGCCGCAGAGAGCACTGAACCAGGAACCCAAGGGGCTGTGCGCGCACTCCGGCCCTGGCAAGGGCAAGCCCCAGGCAGGCTGAGTCCATGAGCCTCAATTTCTCCACTGTAATGAAAATCAACTCCCTCTTCTGGACCATTTTACACACACTATTAACGAATATTCAGTTCCATTTCTTTAGATGCTAATAACAAGATTTATTAGGAAAGATATTCGAATATGTACCCTGCTTGCCAAAACCAATTCTCTTTTCAAGTACCTGACACCTTAGGTAATTTCTTCCTCCTCCGCGTAAGACTCCCCAGCTCTGAGCCCCTCTGAGAGAAGTCAGTAACTAAAGAACAGCCACACGAAGCGGGTGCCCACGAGGAGTCACACGTGAGCAGACTTCTCTGGACTCTCCGATGTACATCGGAATGCATGTTATAGTCCTGGTAAGACATCCGTAACCACATTTTTAAAAAATAAAAAGTGAAGCACAATTATTAGGCCTAGAGGTGAAGAAAAATAACCACAATTTTATTAACCCTGTCCGCTATAGTGCTGATGGAATACTAGGTGTTTGTCATTATATCATTTCATTTCAAGACACATGCTTTTGATAAATCAGGTTTAAACAGCAAGAAATTTCGACAAGGACGTAATTCAGCACCCATTGCCCATGGGCCCACAACACCAGCTGGGTTTAGACAGGAAGAATGTAAACAGAACAGTAACAGGGCCGTTACTACTGTGGGCTGGCCCATCCTGGAAGGACAGAGTTGGTTATTTCCATGGCTGGGTCATTAAACACAGACTAGGTATCCCTTGTTACAGTATCTGTAATCCATTTTAAAATATGTATACAGAGGGAATATAATAGTGTACGTGAGCCAGTTTGAGCTTTAACGCTAGGTGCAGTCCGCTGTCCAGATAACGAGGATCCACACGCCCCCGGAAGTTGGCCAGCACTATGTAAGGAAGGCCTTACTCCAGAGGCAGCTACTGCAAGCTGCCCAGCTAGTCCTAGCTAGAACAGTAACTGAAGCTTTGCTCATTAGCGCACTAACGTCTGAAGTGGACATTTGTTGGTGAAATAAAGTCTCTATGACCTGTGGATTAGTTAAAATCTCTTAGAGATGCTCCACCCCGCTCCCTTCCACAGAGGATGAGAACCCAGTGAGGACTACAGCCAGGTTACTTAAGGAGGCTGCCTGGGGCTTAGCCCCTACACAGTCCAGGGAACAGTGCTGGCTGAATTGGACTTCCAGTTGCCTGGTGCAGAATATAAAGGTAAGAGATTCCTCCAGGATGTGTTTGCATCAGCCTGGAGCAAACCTTTCAGAAAAGATATTGGTGAGAGTACCTGTAAATCCAGAGAGCTAGACAACTTCAGGTGTGCAAAGCCGGCTTTTCACACTGCTTAGTTCCTGCTGGTCAATACATTTAAAAAAATTTTTTTTATCATCAGTTGGGGACATTTTTTCAGTGCTCTTTTAGAAAGAGAAGAAGGGACAGAGAAACATCGATCGGTTGCCTCCTGTGCATGCCCAGACCGGGGATCAAACCTGCAACTTAGGCATGTGCCCTGACCAGGAATCGAACCCTCAATCTTTCAGTAATTGAATGATGCTCCAGCCAATTGAGCCACACCAGCCAGAGCCCAGTAGATATTTTTAATAAATAGTTATTCATTAAGGAGAATTAGAAAGTGACTTCCACTTGATCCAGAAGTGGGGTCCGGCCCCTCTACTACCCACATGCCTGTGAAATTCCCACTTTGCACTGTTGCCGAGGCAATATTATTCATGGCACCGCCTTCTGCTCTCAGAATTATTCTAGAACGAATGATAAACTGTGTGGATATTCTACACAGAAGTGACATTGTGGGCATTAAAGCTGAGCCTTACGAGATTTGAAATTCTTTAGTCGCTGCTACTATCTCTACCAAGTTGTGAATACCATACTGACCCCTGAAATATGGACAAAATGTTGTGCAGAACTCTCAACCTATTTTCACAAAACGAAACTGCAAAGCGGTAGGGTACTCTTGTAACATCTATTTCTAGGAACAGGTCTGGATGATTTGACTCAATCTTCCCATTGAGAACAGTTTAAGATGATGGATAAAAATATATTTGTAAAATGTCTTAAAGCCATCCGAGAGCTCACAGGATAGGAATCACCATGTTAAACAAGAGACGAGAGAAAGTAGAAAAATGAGCCAGCTGAGAAACAGCTTTGGCCGGGGGAGCATTTATCCCTCCCAACAAATCTGAGCTTTCTACTGACAGCTTCATGGGGCCAACGACAGACAATAAAGCTCAGAGCCCACCAAAGTATAGACACCCTGACAATAAGCTGGGACTCAGGAATGCCAGCTCATCAGTGGATGAGCCATTAGCACCTGAAGGGACCACCTGAGAATGATTTAAGGGGATGCCAAACCCCACAGCGCCCCCAAGCTCCAGCACAAACTAGTGCAAATCCTCTCTGAAAGGCACTTTTATTCTAGACTTTAAATTATTCTAAACCACTGGAGTGGGGTTTTTCCAAGGCAGCACACCACAGTTCCACCCTTTCCATTGAAAAATTGTCATAACCTGCATGACAATCTAGAAGTTACCAGGCACGTTCACAACTGTATTCCAGCAGCTCAGGCCTTTGTTGTAACCTTTGCACACGTGCACACACACAGAGTTTATTAGTTTGGGCTGCCTCACTGACACTGTTGCAGTAATAAACTTAATCAAGAGACTGATCCTTTCACTATATGTGACATGGAGGACTCCATATGTGTTATTTTTAGAGAGGGGAGGAGAGGGAGAAATCAAGGGAGAGAGACATCAATGTGTGGTAGCCTCTCGCGCCCCCGCCTACTGGGGACGCAGCGCGCAATGCAGGCATGTGCCCTGACTGGGAATCGAACCAACGACCCTTTGGTTCTCAAGCTAGCACCGGCCGGCTGGTGGAGCCACACCAGCCAGGGCCCCACATGTGCTATTGTAGGAAATAACTTGCGTGTCCCTTTGAGTCTGGGTGTGACTTGTTGCTCAGTGGATGTAGCGGCAAGACCACAATTAGACCTTTGGCAACTATAATCCAAACCTTCCACACTAATGACTCTCACAGGACACTTTAAAACAGAAACATTACAAAGCCAACTTAACCCTGAGTTTCCTAGAGTTTTAACGGGGAAGAAGAAATAGAGAAAAACGAATGCCTGCTTTTTTACAAACAATATTGCACATATCTTGCTTTAGAGATACCAATGCTGGCTATAGGAAAGGCGCAGTCTTAGAGAGCATCCCATCTGAATACAAAGAACAGGATGAGCTGGCAAATGTTCAGTCTGTTCCACTAAAGAGCTGCGTGACCTTGACAAAGGTCTTAGTTTGCTCTTCTGTAAGATGACATCAGAGGTCTGGATAAATTCTGTGGTTGTTTCTACATCCAGAATCAATGACGTTTATGCTTCTGTGGATTTCTCAGTGGAGGCATATCCTGAAGAAGTCAAGTTTATTCTACAGGCCACAAGTGATTCACACAAGTAAGTCACGATTCCAGACAAGATACTGAGACAGAACAAGGCTCCATCCACTCAAAACCACACTGCTTGCTTCTTCAGAGTTTTAAGGCAACCCTTTTTCAGAAAACCGTGTGCAGGGTTTCAAAGTAACTCAAGCAATCCCTTTATATCCTAATAGGATAAAGTTTATGCATAATTCTGTGTGACCCCTCAACTACTGACATTCGTGTTATGTTATTGTTAGTGTCGCATGTTAAGCTTGCAAATTTTTCAATGAACTCTTGCTGGCGTGACCACAGACACAGATGTTAGGCGAACTCCTTTGTTCATACGGTTCTCATTATTAACTCAACCGGGGTTGGATATTTCACTGAAGGAAGGACCGTATCATTATTTTCAGATTTCACTCTATGACTTAACTGGGCTGCATCTGCCAGCTTTAGAAACGCCAAGTACTTTTCGGCGCCAGACTTGGTGTCCTGTTCGATGACTATTACCTTCAGTACTTCCTCAGCCTGAGGACGTCTCCTCGCCATCAAAACAGTTTAATAAAAACTTAAGCTGTGATTAAGAGTTACTCATCGATTGACAAGGCATACCAAGCGTGTGCTATTTACAGATTATTCCACACAACATTTTAAGCCTAACAAATAGAACCCACACTCATAAAGGGGTAAGCTAGAAAGTCAGTTAAAGGTTTTCATGATTTATAAGGTCTGTGTTATACTTGAAACCACATTTTTTTAATAGGTAAACTGGCATTCCATTGGATAATTCAATCTGCTTTAAATCTATTCTAAGGTTCTGGACAGCTTACGGGACCTTCTGAATATAAATTTAATTCCTCTATTCACCTTTGGGCAATATCTCTCAGCATAAATGTGATCAGAGGATAAGGCAAAGGAATGTCTGTCAGTTGTAGGGTAGAACTCAAGTATTAAAACATTGACTCTAAAGCCACTAAGAAAATGTTAAAAATCACCCTGATTCCAAATGTAAAAAATATTGCATAAGCCTGGCTGAAGACATAAATTAAAGCAACAACATAAAAGAAATAACAAAAGGTCATGCGTATTACTGCTTCCATGTGTCTGGACCACGAACAATAATATAAGTAGGCAAGAATACTTTGAAACTATCTTTGATGGTTATTAGAAAAAAGTAATTCGATCCGCCTATGTGCAGAAAAGCCCAGTGGTATACACTATAGTTGTCCCAAATAACTGAAAGAAGAGAGACCAGTTCTTCACCCTGAAAAGTTATACATAATAATCCGCTTCAGTGATTCTTTCAGCATCTCAGAATATCCTGGAATGGGGGACCAGGACAGCATGCCCCATCCCCCATCCAATGCTTTAAAACATCAAAGGCTCAGCCAGCCTCGTGAACGGGTTTGAGTTTTCATTTCATCACTTAATACGGCGATCCCATCTTCTATTCGGTATCTCTAATCATCAGAACTCTCTTAAAACAACAACAATCAAAACAAGCTTCCTTGTAACTCTTATACTGGTTGAAGCTGATCTACTAGAAAATTTTAGGTTTACTTCCTCTTCTTTATGTTAGTTCATCGAACATTTGACTCAAGTCTCAACACCTTTTTCTCTCCCATGGACTCTCCTCTCCAGGTGTTTTCAGTGGCTGAGACACACCCCCTCACTCCCCCCTCTTTCTACTGCTCATCCGTCACTCTTTGACCCTGGCATCTAGAAGTAAGTACTTCAGATCCAGTCTAACCAGTAACAGAGCACAGTGGGACTAGTACTTGTAAAGAATTAAAATTTAAATATTTATTAATGCAGACTAAATATGTCATAGGACAATTGGGCTCTTAGTGAGACAGAGAAATAACAGAAAAATCTTCCAGCGTGGAAGAAAGTTTGGTAGCACTTACAGGACACATACTAACCTCAACACACACAAAAACTCCGTGGAAATACTTTGACCACCAAACATCATACTCTTCAGCCCAAACATTAGTATTCGGAAGTGGAACTTTCATTTTTCTACTCACCATGCTGTATGTCTTTCATATCTAAGTGAAGGCTAGACATTAATATTCCAACTGCTTGAGATCTTTTGTTGCTTAGTAACTTGACAACCTGCTCAAGAAAGAAAGGGGGGAAATGTTAATTTGAACTCCAAGGATATGCTTAACAACATGTTATTTTGAATTCTAAATGAAGAACACATAAAATCATTAATTAAAGTATTCAAAAATGGTTTGCAAAGAGCCTTGGGGTTTTATGTCACAAAACTTCAAAACCCACCATCTTTCCCCAGCAGCCACCACTGCCCTCGAGGTCCTGTTCTTTACCAGGCTTTTAAGAGCCTGACCTGCCAACAGGTACAATTTCTAATAGTTTAGGAAATCATCGAGGTCTCTGAAAATAATGACTACACATGTGATACCTTGCAGCCTGAAATTTAGAAAGAGTTCCCTTTCTTAATGTGGAGCATTGAAACTGCTCAACCAAGGCAAAATGAAGTTCACACATGGAGAACCTGTTGGATCAGATCAGGTCGACCTCAGAGCAGAAAGCGCTTTTCTTCGGGTCGTTTAGAAAGCTCACTAGTTCCCTGGCAGGCCTCTCATTCCGTATCTGGCCCACACGCCAACCAGTTAATAGAGGGATGTGAGCATCAGATCCAAAGGGCTGTGTTGGCTCAGTCTCCATCCTGCCCTCCAGAGAGCACTGAAGTCACCCAGCACCACACAAGTTCTCCTAAATTAGAGGTGTCCAACAGACGTGCAAGCTGCATTTTCCAAACACTAACGTGCCCCGATAAGTCCTGCTTATGAGACTATGACCCCATATCCCAGTCTGCGAAGGGCAACAATTTCTACCCACCTGCAGCGTTTCATCAGAAACCTACTCGGAAAAACGCGGGCGGGAAAGGGGAAAAAAAGGTTACGGTTAAATGACCGGAAGTGACAGCTGTTCTAACAGCTTTCACATCTGGTGATCTTGTCTTCCTTTTCGGTTTAAGTTGGGTCAGTCGGGAAACTAATAAAATAATTGTGCCCAGCTGTCACGCAAATTCACAGCATGAAATTCCCGACAGCAATGATGGCATTCTGGGTTCCCCGGCAGAGATCAGCGTGGAGAAAAATACAAAACACTTTCAGAAGAACCAACCAGGAGAACTCCCACTCATTTCTGAAAGGCTCCTGTGAAAAGGGGCAACGCCCCACAAGAGGCGGGGCTTCCTCAAAAGAAGAAACGACACCTACCTTAAGTTTTGATTCTCAAAACAGACTAATGAGCCTAAGTTTTCTCATCAAAAAAAATAAAAAAACAGCATTAACTTCAAAAGGCTGCTGTAGGTATTCAGCATGATAATGCACTTGCTACTCTTAGAAGTATACTTAGCAAACAGTGTATGGATTTCAATAATAATAGCTATAAAAAGTTAAATATGAAAGCCTTTTAAATGTTTTCTCAAAAGTGAAATATCTGTCAACTTCTCATCACTGAGTTTAATTTCTACAAGAGAATTAATTATTTTTCCTTCCTCCCATGTAATTTTCCTAAGAAACTCAGACCCTTACTAGTTCAGAATCATATTCTAGTGATTGCAAACAATTTTTCATGATCTTCCTGGAATCCTCCATGACCGGTCACACCCATCTGCTTTGAACAGATCCAGCATTAGGCCATGGAAAAGAATAAAATCATACATACGGCCCCAGTCAAAACTTTCAGAAACCTGACATAGTTCATATAATTATGCAGCATAAGTAGAAATATGGTTAAAATTCATATTAACTAAATTATGGTCTGAAAGAATACTGTACCAAGGAGGTAGCCTTGGTCTTATTTCCTCTGTATATTTTTTATTGCTTCGTTTAATTTATAAATGAAGCCAGTACTGGGAACTCATAGTAGAAGTGTGATGATAGAAACTGCAAGGATTTTGAGGACAAATTGAAAGTATTTGTGTAGATCATTAAATATTAATTTATTTTTCTATTTATCTTGACCTTCTGTTACATGACTGACTATACATGGAAATTCTAATAATGGGAGTCACAGTATACAGTAATTAAATTAATAGATTCTCCAAAAGCTTAAGGTTGAGTACAACTTGCATTAGAAATACTGAAAGCTAGGAATCTTCACTAGCTTGAGTTCCGGTTTCTTAGTCTTCACTTAGCTTCTTTCCTCTGCCCGCTTCCTTCCCCTTCTAGCAAAGGGAGGCCGGGCGAGCACAGGGAGGTTGGAACAGGGCCACATCCTACAACGGTCCATCCTATGACTTGTTCTACCCAAGCGTACCCAAGAGTGAAGGTGGGAAGCCAGCCAGTCCAGGGAAGTCCCCCTTCCCCTGATTCTAACAAAGACCCTTGCAGAGAAGCTACAGCCCTGGTTGGAATTCCGGCTCCGGCACGGGCATGCCTTTGGTGTCTTACTTAATTGCTCTAATCTCTGGGTCCTGGCCCATAAAACAGAGGACACACTTCATAGAGTAGTTGCTATGAGAATTACGCAGGTGCAGAGGGGTGCTCCCACCTCAAACTGTGAATTACAGGCCGATGCCAAGTCCTGTGTGTTACCTGCCCATTACGCAATAAATACATACAGAAGCTGAGAGTGCTGGAAATGTTACAGCAATATGATGGAGAACTGTTTTATGTGCTGAATCTAGATTGGTATGTCTTTTGGGGGGTTTTCTCTATTTTCATTTTTCCAGTAGTATACTTCTATTTTACAAAAGTATCATAAAATAATGGACTGGGAATTTAAAAACCGGTCCTTCACTAGGGCAAAGCACTTCTCCAGGCACAAAGGACAGTCCTTAGGGGTTCCAGGCTGAATGTCTGTCACCCGAAGTGAATATGTTGAAACTTCATGCCCAACATGATGGTATTTGGAGGTGGCACCTTCGTTGGTGATTGTCATAACGGTAGAATACTCATGAATGAGACTAGTGCCCTTATAAAGAGGCCACCAAAGAGCCCCTTGCCCCTTGCAGACTACATGGGACCACAGTAAAAAGACGGATGTCCATGAACCCAGAAGAGGGCCCTAACCAGACACTGAGTTTGCCAGCACCTTGATCTTGGACTTCTCGCCCACCATACTGTGAGAAACAAATCTCTGTTGTTCATGAACCACCAAGTCCAGGGTATATTCTATTAGAGCACCTTGAACAGACTGAGGCACTGGGGAAGCAAATCCAGAATGGTGATGGAGACTGTAACTCAAAATGTACTCATTATTCCCCATGCCTTCCCCTACAGCTGCAAGGCTACAGAGCTCTCGGGGAGATGAGGATCCCAGGGGTCCGGGGTGAAAGGCTGTTCTGCTTTGCTGCCTCTGGCCCACCGCATCCTAGGCAGAGCCACAGATTCAATATTAAAGCCATTTTAAGCCATTTTAAATTATAGATTATCCCTCTAAAATAAGTCAGGAAAAAAATTAATGTGAGGAAACCAAAGCAAGGGAATGTAGAACAACACATTCAGAAAAAAAAAAAAAATCAACTGCTTTTTACCTTAAAGAAAAACAAATTAACAGCAGTGATTTTATCATCATAGGTAAACTATTCCTTTTTACCTCTGAATTAATAATATTTTTAAAAAATAACTAAATGGTAAAAAAAAAATTAAAAGAAACAATCATTACTTACTTCAGATATGTAATTTTTTAAAAAGATTCAATAATTCATCACAATGATAACAGCAAGGGATAATAACCCAATCACCACCATGAGATACAGTTAAAAATGTATATTTTTTTTTTACAAAGGCGCATCTAAATCTAGTGGGACAGCGTAATGACAATGCCTCCCCTCCACCAACCAACTTCCCTTAAGTGACAGCCTAAAAAACATCACGACAGAGGGCATAGTGACTTTCAGCCAGCATCGACTTACTGGAAGAAAATTTAAAGGATCAGAAATGCTTTGATCTGCCCACCAGTAATTTTAAATATAATCAAGAAATCTCAGGTCATGATTGAAAGCCACGTGCTTTGGGAAGGAAAGAAAGGCCATGAGATCCCATTCACTCGCTTTACTGCCTGACAGTCAAAAAGTAAAACAATATAAAAGCCCTGGCTCATGTAGCTCAGTGGATTGAGTGCGGGCTGGAAACCAAAGGGTTCCAGTTCAATTCCCAGTCAGGGCACATGCCTGGGTTGCGGGCCAGGTCCCCAGTGAGGGCCATGTGAGGAGCAACCATACATTGCTGTTTCTCTCCCTCTCTGTCTCCCTCCCTTCCCCTCTCTCTAAAAATAAAAATTAAAAAAAATCTTAAAAAAAAATAAATAAAACTAATTCACTAAATAGCCCCATGAGCAGGAATGCCCAATGCAACTCCCACAGTTAAATTTAGGGAGAAATCCTTAATGAACTCTCCAATGGTAGACCTATAAGCAACAGACTAGTGACAACATTAAAATAAGCAGAGAACAAAAGACAGAATGAAAGAATACTTTAAAACTGAGCTTTCTAATACTGGACATAGCACATGTGGCTAATCAGGCCTTTGAAATATGCACAGACTTAAAAACTTGGGTTTTGTTAAAGAATGCAAAACAGCTCACTGATTTTTTATACTGATTATACGTTCCAATGACATTATTTTAGATATTCTATATTAAATATAATATACTATTAATATTCATTTCAGCTGTTTCCTAATGCCTTTTATGTAGCTACTAAACGTTTAAAAATTAATATGTAGTTTTCATTATATTTCTATTGGGTATCACAAGAAGATGTAACAACTGCAAACAAATTACTGAACTCATCAAGCTTAGACCTAGAATTCCTTTTTGTTCTGAAGTTCAAAAATAAAGGAAGATAAAGACGGCATCTGGGTCAAAGTCTCCTTGGCTGTTGAGCAGGCCTCACATTCAGGTCATTAAAAAAAAACAACTTACATGCCACATGCCAAATTTGTCCCCTATTAGCATAAGCAAAACATGTCAGAAGTATAGAGAAGTGATGGGTCACAGATGCCAGAAACTGAAGTCCTGAGTGACTTTAGAAAGATTCTTCTTTCCACTGTATGACAATACACTGGAGAATTAAAATACTCCATATTCAAAATCCTTTCCTTTTAGAAGGGACTTGAACTTTCCTACTAAGTGTGGTTCACACTACTTCCTGATGATAAAATTAACCTAAAGAAAGCTATTAA
This sequence comes from Micronycteris hirsuta, assembly GCA_004026765.1. NCBI lineage: Eukaryota > Metazoa > Chordata > Mammalia > Chiroptera > Phyllostomidae > Micronycteris > Micronycteris hirsuta. The sequence continues at coordinate 29,628 of PVJI01011863.1, read as the reverse complement.
GAAATTAAAATAACATCTTTTAAATCAACTGCTTTAAGGAAATCATTCCTGATCCCTCCACGAGTGTCAATTTCAGCATCAAAATAGTAGAAAGTAAATAATGCATCATATCATCCCTCAGATACACTACCACCAAGAGTTTTGTGGACATACGGCCACACCATTAATAGAACGCTTCCTCTATTACATTGTCTTCTAAACAACTTCCTTCTGCAACAGACCAGATTCCTTCTGCAGACGGTCCCATTTGACCTGACGCTCTGAATGGAGCCTAATGTTGGCAAGCCATAAATCATAGCTAAATTTATTTGTCCTGCTTAACAGTCAGCTTTCTCTCCTCATACATATTCCTACATCCTTTTTTCTTTTTGTCCTCTTTAACTTTTCATCCTTTCTACAATACTGTTTCATTTATCTTCCTGCCTCAGGAAACAATACTTTCCAGTGTCTTTAGGTCATTACTTTTCCAATGATTTCCCTGGTTTCTCTCCCCTCCACTTCCTGCCACCTAACGCATAAGTCTCCTGGTTGTTTTGCTTGTTTGTTTTATTTTTATGTCTTGCTTTTTTCCACAGTCTAACGAGTACATCCGCAGCCTTTCGAAGGACCTCACGTATTTACATTGTGTGGCCGGCTCACCGTTCTGAGCCACTACTCTGAGTCTTTAATTACCTCCCGCGTACTTCTGTGTGGAAGCTCTTCCTCCTCCTTCAACCCAGCGTGACCAAACTCTAAGCACAAAACTAAGGAACTCTGTAGCAGGTCCCATGTTTAAGAACTTAACGCCACAAATTCCTGCTCATCCTTTCCGCAACAGAACTTGGGAGTTTTAGCTGGGTGCATGGTTGGCCAGCTAAAGCAACATTTTTCACTGCCAACTTTATACCTAGGTGAGTGAGCTACCGGCAGGGAGATGGAGGCAGCAAGAGAGTGCAGCTCTTCCGCTCCTCCTTCCTTCTGCTCTCAGGCTCCAAGGCAAGAGCCTGAAAGTGAGCCGTCCTCCCCGTACCACACCGTGGTGGCAGGGAGGCCCCCAAAGCGCTAGGAAATGAATCCCTGGACAACCTGTTGGAAGAGAGTCACTCTACCGCCCCGGATACTTACCTGCCCAGACATTGCCATGAAAGGGGGCACTAACGTTATATCTTCTGTAAATCACAGTAGAGGCAGCCTAACTACATTTTAACTAAAACATCCGCCAAGCACAGGCATTCTGCTAGGCTTTGGGGTAAATGCACAAAAGATGAAAAAGACAAGAAACTCATTATCCTCTGTCAAACCACCTCTATTCACGACCCCTTTATCTCAGTCAAGGACACCACCACCCCCTGTCATCAGGATGGAAGCTTGTGACTCATTCCTCCCCATCACTTCCCATATCTAGTCACGCATCAGTTCCATTCACATTTTGTTATCATCCCTTCTTCTCTTTCAGGACCCGAGGCAAGTTCTTATCACCTGCTGGTGAGCAGGAGCCTCCTGCCCCCAGGATCCCAGTCCTGTTCTCCGGCCAGCATCCTATAAATGCTGCTTTCAGCCAGTCATTCCTCTCTAGCAAACAGCTAACGACCTGTGGTTTTTCTGCTCTATTTTCCATTGTCAAAAGGATAAACTCTGACTGTTCCCTGGACAAGATGGTTCAGGTATCACCCCTCTGGGATGCTTTTCCTGGACACCCCCACCACCCCCCACACTAGGCTCAGAATGGCTGAATTAGGACCTCTTCTGAATTACTCTTCTTAATACTCTACATTGCCCAACACAATATGCACACTATACAACAATCATTAGGGCACTTCTCACTGAAGTATAACACACGCACCGCTAGACAGACACCACCTGGTTGTGCGCCCCACTCCCCAGCACAGTGCTGGATACACTGCAGGCATTCCGTAGTGTCTGCAGAATCACTGAGCCCTGTCTAACTCACTTTGCTCACCTCAGAAGCCCTCCTCCCCCACGTAATCTTCAAAAATCGATTCCCACCCTTGGTTAAACATCAGAATCACTTTCTTAAATAAAGGTTTCTACTCTCCATTCTGAAAAGTAATTTTTCTCTAGGGTGGAGTCCTGGAATAGGCTTTAAAAAAAATCACTGACAAGGAAGTATTCAAGTAATGATTGAGCTGTAATTCTTACAAGTAAACTCAAGTCAAGAACAGAAAGATAAGAATTTATATAATGTCTCAATCATGTCAAAACATAGTAGAAAGCTGGTGAGAACTATGTGTAATGTAAGTAAGCAAAACCACATTTAATTAATTAATCAGTCAACTATGGTGTTTGTTATTAATTCAGAACTTTAAAAAAGTACGCACTTTATTTGTCACGAGGAACACTAGATAACTAAGCCAATGCATCAAAGGGCTGCACATTAAGTAGCCAAAAAACAGATAACTCAAAGTTTCTTACACTCTCGTAAAGTCACACACTGAAGAAAGAAACTACGCAACCTGTCCACGGTCTAAATTCAAAACCACAACAGGGTTCGGTTTCCTAATTCCCAGTCATGAAGAGTACGCTGCTTTCCTCTGAAACGGCTTGGCACTTACAGCTTTGCTGGAAACTGAATATTAGATCAGAGGGATAAGCGGCCAGATCCAATAAAGCAAATCCTTCTCTGAGTAGGGTAAGGTAAGAAGAGTCAGCTACAGAGATTAGGTAGAAGTAAATTCCAAAGCAGAATTATACAATGTAAAAATCGCTGTTTCTCGCACAGATATTAGAGCACAAGGCAGGATACCAAGTGGTATACAATGTGCTCAAAGAGAAACCGATGCAAAAAACAGCCAAGAACACTCTAATGAGAAAGTAACAGGAGAATATGAGCAAATATGAAATAGTAAAACCAAACCAAACGAGAGGCTTACGAACGGAAGGGGAGACAGACAGGGTACAATTCCCAGACTCAGAATTTCCAACGACGGGACCTGTGTGCAGGTATGAGATCTGTATTTTGGCCCATGCCTTTGCCTAAATTAGCAGCTATGTAACTTTAGACAACTTCTTTAACCAATGAATCTCAATTCCCCTATCTGTAGAATATAAATATAATCCATATGCCATATGTCTCCCATAACTTGAGACAATCCCATATGTAACATGAAATACTTTTAAAGTATAAAACAGCTTGCAAATGCAAGGTGTTGGTGTTAATTTAATAACCCAATAACTAGCACTTGTATTTTATAGTGCTGTAAAAGCACCTGAGCTTATTCCACCAACAGAAGACAAGCAATAAAAAAAGCACTAACAACTAAACGAAATAAAGTTTGGTAAATTCTAGAATGAAGAGAGAACAATCCACACAATGATCAATCTGCACCATGTAGCAGATTCACAAGGTGCTGCTACCCTAAGATCTCTTTAGACATACATGCTGTTGCTCATCACACAACTCTGACTGGGATGCAAACATTTTTCCTTTGGAAAGATGGGGTCACCTCTAGATTTTTAATCCGATGAGAATCAGGAACTGCGAGCCTCCTTGGCACTGCCTGATCCTAGTTCATGAAAACAGCAAACATCTTAAATCTCACTACTCTACATTCAAAAGAAAAGAATGCTCGTATGGGATTTTGCAGAGCAAGAGGTTATCAGGGCTTTTTCCCTCGTTGTCTTCTTCTTTTTTTTTTTTTAAGTCTACCCACACAAGACAGGGGGACTGCGGTCTTATTTACACTACCACCTTTCCCCATTCCGATCCCTGCTAAGCCTCGGGGCAGGGCGGCGGCCTCACAGGCCTCCCGCAGCATTCCAAGGCTCTCTCTGCAGCCTGAGGAGGCAGTGACACTGACCATACCCAGGAGCGCTATCTCCAGACTATCTGGTTGGCACCAGACCATCCTGTCTACTTGGGCAGCCTCAGCGCAATCTGGGAAACAAAACAGGTAGTTTGCTGACTGGGGAGGTATTTGACATCTCTCACTGATTAAGAAGCTAGAAGTCAACCCTGGACATAAAACATAGTCTATTCTGACAAGGTTTGCCTGCTTCTTAACTTGATCCCCAAAGACCCTCTTGCCATTAGGTGGGAGCTACCTTGCTCTGCCAGACCCGCCTCTGAGTCTGAGTCAGCTGCGGAAGGCGCCGGACAGGTGTGGAATTTGCTAAGGTTACTAGTGAAGAGTCTGTTTGTGGGTGCTCTCCCAGTCGGTCCGTCTCCCCCACTTGGTTGTCTTAATACGAATTTTCGATTTCACTTTAAAAAGCTGTGTCTCTTGGTTCTGACAGATCTGAGTGCCGTTTCTTGACTGAATTGAGTGAACTGTTTCAGCCTCTCCTGGCACCACCTTCGTGATTCCTGCTATTATTCTTGTTTAGCCCAAGATTCTCACACGGGTTTCCTGGTTCCATATCCCAGGCTGTCCCGACTAATTAGAAGCATAAATTTCAAGTAAGTGCAAATAAGTCTGTGGGACATTTTCTCAACAAATTAAAGCTGCCCATCTGGCTCTCTATGGTTTCTTGATAATAACTGCCTGTCCAATCTTTTGCCATTCCACACACCATGATATTTCATTCTTACATCAGAAATCAAGTCAGACCCAAAACATGCCACTTTACAAAAAGCAAATATGTGGCACATAAAAGCAACGTGATGAACTCTAACACGTGTTGTCCCTTATTTTGAGAAAGGTGCTCTTGAATAGAAAGCACGAGATCAGTCCCATTCACCCGGCCAATGAATGGTTTGACTCTTCTGTACCTTGGTAAAATGCATGCTACTAAAACGGAGCAAAGCCACAGGCTTGTTTGCAATAAATTCAAGCTGAATCAAGTCATTAACCAGCCTATTAGCTTGGTGCATATAATGTGCTCAAATCACACCTGCCAAAATAACAACTATGTATTGATTCACAGAACAAAGCAAGGCTAAGAATGGGAAATTGCTGAAAGATACATGATCGCAGGGGGTCGGCTGGAATTTCCGCTCCTCTCTGCCTGACTCCAAAGCTCACCGGTTACCCTTGCTCCAAGTCCCTCGGCTACTCCCCCCACACACACATCTCACAGCATCCTCTACACAACAGAGCACCAAATACACCAAAAAGATCCACTAACAAAAAAATGAAAAAATACTGAGCTTGTTGATATTTTTATTTAAAGGGACCAGTTTAAAAGAATTGGAAATGCAATTCTATACTTAACATATCAACTTCTTTCTTAGACTACACTGAAGCACTTAGGATGATCTGGACTCACAAAACAAAACAAAACCAATAAAAATGTAAAGTGATCATAAGCAGATGAAGAAAAAAATGACAGGTTATATTTCAATAAAATTTTTATTCTAATAGGTTGCATTTCCAAACTTCACATTTCATTTTCAAAAATCTTACAATAACATGGAATAAAAAGTTGAAAATAAACACCACTAAGCTCTTAAAATAAAATGTTTTTCTAATTAAAACAAACTATCGTAAATACCCATCTCTCTCCACTTCATAAGCACAGAGAAAACACACAGAGATGTTTAAAGTCTTTGAATTTAAAACAACACACAATCTTCTCTTTTACAGTCTTTGGACATAGCATTTTGCCAGTTTTGTCATGTAGAATACATATATGCAAGATATAATTTAGCCTGTCACCATTTCAAATATCTTGGTAATCAGAAAACAATTTTTCATCTGTCCAATAGCATGCGAGTTTGTTCAGCTGCATTTTTCTCTTCAGCATTCTTCCTTCTCAAAATCTGGTTTTAAATATCTGTCCTAACTACAACTTTAACATTATGTTTCTAGCATTTCAGATTCACTGGGATCACTTACAGGCTGCAACGAGAAGTAAAGTGTTGGAAAACCATTAAATTGCGAGTACAACATCTAAATGGTTTATGATATTGCTAAAATTACTTAGGTATCAAACGTATCTATAAAATAGAAACATCAGCATGTTCTGATGCGTAATGTTAACTATCAGAAATAAAAGATACAATACAGATAAAATAAACAAGGTTACTGACAACCTCAAATGAATAAGATTCTTATTGAAACCGTTTTCACTTGTATTATTACTACTTTATGACAACTATGTTTTGCGAGAACATTACTTGGCATATAAAAATAAAGGGCTTTATAGTACAGATTCTTGTAATCACTGCAAAAAAAACAAACGCAGTAGTGACTATGACCGTCCATGTTTTCTAGCTAAAGTGACTTGTTCAAGGGCACATACTCGCTGAGTTCACACTCTGAGCCACTCCCCTGCACCACCTCCACCCTTCAATATAAAGGGCACACTTCTCCAGGAACCTCACACCTCGTGCCTCGGTTTCCCCACTATTCCTCAATATACTGCGTTAGCACACGCAATTCAAGACAGATGAAACATAAAGAGAATACATTTATTTTTCAAATTGTTAGCTCAAGAGCAAACCTTAGACTGAAATCCCTGTCTGAATATTCTGCCTTAGTTGTTACACAATTTCAGGGAAAATATGAAAAATAAACAACATCCAAAATAGTTCTCATCCTTTGTAGTTATAATACAACGAAATACCAGTGTTAATTTAGATTTTAAAAAATGCCAGCATTATAAGGAAGAAATTAAATATTCAGGAAATGAATGACCACCTAGCCTAAGTTTATTGAATAGAATTGCATAACAAACTTTTGATCACTCAGTGACCCAATGTGTGCCTGGTTCAGGCGTTCTGCCCTGCCTGCCCTCTTGCCCTCAGTGTGGTGTTTCTCTTTGGCCCTCTAGAGACAGGCTTGATTTCTGGCTTTACCCAATGAATAGCATGGTGCTTGTAGCACCGTGAAGAGATACAAGGGTGAAAATTGCTTTTGATCCTACCCCTTGGAGGAATACAATTCCAGCTCTCTTGCAAGTCTCCAATCTATTTCTGGAAATGACATACTGACTAAGCAACTGGTGGATTTTCCAAAGACCTCCTAGAGTTTGGAAATAAAAGAGAAACAAACATTGACTTGTCAGTGATCTAATTTATGATGCTCATTTTTAGAGAATAAAAGTTTCAATATGTGACTTTAAGTCTTTAAAGACAAATAGTCTTTTTTGTAATGGCACCATTTTTGAGGGGTATAGGCTTAGCATTTTCCTTTCTTCAACAATTGCATTTAAAGAAACTTACCCTGTACCAAATAATTCTGTCACATTCACATCCAACAGCAGTCAAATCATTCATTATTCACATACCTAAGGACATCTTTAACTCTTTCGCCCCAAAGTATCAAGTTAGTGTTTTGCTTTCCAACACAGTTTTTCTAAAGTGGTTACTTTTTAAAACAACTGTTAAATACTATTATTGAATTACAACTATAGTAAAGTGAAGAAATGCAAGTAAATAGTTTAATTAATTTTTGCATATGTACATATGGTTGTAATCAGCACTTAGGTCCCTATACGTAACATTACTAGCATCCTTGAAGGCTCCATTCATACCGCTTTCCTATCAGTACTTCCCCTCGAAGTCCCACTCTGACTTCTACTGCCACAGATTCTGTCACTTGATCTTGAACAACATGTAAGTGGGCTCATACTGTTTATATTTGCCTTGGTGTATGAAAGCCACCAGATTGCTGAGTATAATGGTAGATGATTATTTTTCATTTCTGTATACTATTCCACTGTATAGTTATAAAACAATTTATTCTTCCATTCTAATCATGATGAATATTTGGACTGTTTTCAGTTTAGAACTATAACAACTAGTGCTACTACAAGCAGTCTTACACACACATTTTCTTAGACGCATGAACTGATTTCTCTTGCATATACACGCATGAGAGCAAAACTCCTGGAACTGTGAAACTGTGGTACTAACGAATGAAATGAACAAATAAAACTTTATGCTTTTCAATCAATTTCTTAGAGATTTAGAAACATAGTTGGGATACAATTACTAAATATCTCAGAGCAAAATCACCCAGGAGTCTCTAAACTAATCATGTGTTTTAGAAAGTGTTATACATGTCAATGGTCTCTAATACAATGCCCACAGAAACACACACAGGAAGGACGGCTACACTAAGTCTGATATTCACCAAATGAGATTTAATCCCCTTATCCATGACCACTGGCTGAGAATTTAGAAGCAGTGAGTATAGAAACACACAGTGTTAGACATAAATATAACTCTTGAATAAAGTCCTAACAGATAGCTAAATCATGTCAATACTATGGTCAGCTGCATGTCCCATTAAAAACAGTTTTGAATGATCTATAAGTATACAAGCATCCTTGGAAAGTACTATGGCCAATGTTTATTTCTGGATTGGATTTGTCCCGCCACTTCATGCTGGATCACTCCTAGAATCCATGGGTAATATGTTCACAGAAGACAAACTAAGATCAAAATAATAACAAAGTAAATCATCTTTTCTAAAAGATTCATTCACAAGTCAAATAAAAGCCATTTCAGAATTAGATGCTATTTGGGATCATGAAAGTTGGTTTCTCCCGGCTCAGCACTACTCTCTTCGATTTGGGGCAGCAAGGAAGCAAAGAGATTTGAGTGTCCTCTAGAATTCTACACGGATAACTGAACGCTGACCTTTTCTCATGGCCCAGTCTCATTCTGCAATCTCCCTACCCCACCCCACGAAGCTAGAGCACTGAGCTGGTGCTCTACACAGAATTAGCAGTCAACGAGTGGTCTGGGAACGAATGAATGCCACAGGGGACCTCTGGTTATCATACTGCTTCTGTGAAATCCCCTTTTGTCTCTACACAATGACTCGATATGAGGGGAAGCCACGTGTCCCAGTCTGTAAGTGATTCCATCCCAAGATAAAAGGCCAGCTGGAGAACTGAATTGGTCTATTTCTAAAACTCCCAAGAAGGGAAAGACACTGGAAATGCAGAACAATAAACAAAATGGATAGTAACAACTGCCCAGAGCAGGAAACTGATAACGGGCAGAACCAGAGACATGAAATTACATGGTCTATGACAGGGGCGAGCTAGGGGCTCCTGACACGCACAGCTGAGCCAAGACTGAATGACAGCGGAGGGCTCTTGTAAAAATCTCTCAACATTTCTGAAGTTGGTGACAACTCATCTAACAATACCTGTTAATTATCTGCTCAAGAATCATCCACCAAGACAAATCATCAGTAGTAGAATAGATGGGTTAACTCTTACAAAAAAAAAAAAAAAAAAAACAACCCAGCCTTCAAATCATTTTTTGTTGCTGTCTTATGATATAAGAAGTTTTATGATATTGCCTGAGGACCTCAGATCCAAATCCTAACCACTTCCCTGTCTGGTCCATTTGTGTGAAAGATCACATCCCTCCTACCCTCCGCTATTCTTGGTGGAAGCAATATTGAATTTTAGAAGACATGGAAAGGAAGAGTCACTTTCAACTTTCTAAAGGCACTCCAAAGTAGCAAACAAGTGGAAAATAAAGCCCCTGGGGGAAATAAACCCTAAGAGTTCAATTTCTATATGGCATTTTCAAAAAGTCTGAAGATTAGAAAACATCACCTATAACACCAGTAATGAGCCCAGACCACTGATGCCTTACCTTATGTTAGAAGACTGTAGTATGCAGTTAAATGCCTGCCAGATCCTCGGAAGCTAAAGCTTCCATTCTAAGAGAATGATGAATGCTAGTGAGGGGACAGAAAAATCCATTTTCAGATAACCACCTGGAAGGAAACCAACTCTTCTATCAATGGAACTAAGTGAATGCCAAGAACGGAAGCCATGCAAAAAAGCCTTACTTCTCAACAGAAGCTCACGCCTCTCAGAGCAGATCACTCATGGACCAAATCTGCTTGGGTGTGCATGCTGAATGCACCTTCTTTATGGCCATCCACAGCAAGAACAAGCTCATTCTAGACCAAAAACAATCTCTTAGGCAGGAAGGAGAGGGACTGCACACATAATATAGTAGACATAAATACCCTAAAGTATTTTTTAAAAAGAGAATATATGAATAGCCAGGAGTGGCTGTGAATAAGTTAGCAGACTTTTGGAGTGCAATTCTTTTTGCTATCCCAGCTGTGATGCCTTGGGAAAGGGAATGAAAGTACCAACGGATCCTTATTCTCAGAGGTATTGGTTAACTTCAATCATCTGAAGACTAGAAAATCTTGAGGGTTCACCGATGCACGATTATACATTTAACAAACCAGTAACTGATCTAAATGAAAAGATGCTTTTCAAAGAAACTCTTTGAATTTTTTTGAAACTCTGTAACTTCATCTCAGGTTGATATGGCCTGGAAGTCTCTCTATTTAATCATGCAAGAATGACATCCGGGCTCTGTTTATGGGGTTACCCCAGGACAGTAAGGTGTCATTCTTGATTTATTGCAATATCTCAGGCTGATTTATTGCAACATCCCAGGCATCCTCTTTTTCTCCCTTTCCAATTGTTGAACTAGAAGCCAGAAAACTAGTAACTCAAGTAGAGGCAGGAAAGAGAATGGCTCGAGTTTGTGTACTTGCTTTGATGAAACACGACTGTGGAACAAGGTCAGGAAGCTAGCTAGTCAAAATTAGTATAACCCCTTATTTCCTCAGAAGGACCACGGGGAATATAGGTATTATACTCATCTGATTCAACACCATTTCTAATTATAACTAATCTGTGGAGAGATTGATACACCCATAGCTTTCGGGAAACAAGAAAAAGTTTTTATACATCTCGTAAAGTAGAAGTCATATGATTATTCTCCAACAGCACAATTATGACAAGCGTGACATATGTCTATTTGTGGTAAGGGGAAAAAAACAGACATGCAAACTCAAACCAGATTTGGGCTGAAAGAGACACCAATTGGCATCATCACACACAATGCTCAGGGCACTCACCCTTCCAGAGCCTCTCTCCCTTTCTTCTACACTGGGCTTTCCCTTTTCTGGAAGGTCTCTACACACTCGACATCTTCTCCGACAGGAGCTCTGCCCAGTGTGTAAAATTTCTTTGGCCCTCCTCACCTTTGGTTCCTCTCTTCAAGGGTCATCGGGAAGAAGGTAAGGGCCATGGCGAGGGTAGGGGGAGGAGTGTCACCTGGGGAGGTTGTCAGTGCAAAAAAAATTCAATCACTTGTTTGAATTTTTTCTGCCTTTTCCCCCCTACTTCCCCCTAAAAGAAACTAGCTGACACTATTAGCTAAAGGATAGTCTGGCTGAAATGAATGAAAAGTAATGAATTAAGTATCACAGCTATCAATTTGTTAAAAATACCTTATTCATTAAAAGGATCCAGGGGGTGAACGAACTCATGCACTGTAGCAATTTTACCCCTGCCCACATCCTTTCCATCCGTGCAAAAGGCTGAACCACACACCCCCCAAGACTTTAAAGGAACTATGCACTACACAGATTGCCGCCAGCAGGTATCACAAGGGTTGTCCGAAGCCCATGTTCACGTTCTAAATCAGCGGAATGGCTTACTTTGGTTGTCAGGGAGGGGAAGAGATCGATACGTGATGTTTAAGATCTGCTCCCTGCTTCTGCTTCTTTGTATGAAAACACAGAAAGGAGAGGAGTGCAATCGTGTGGTATTACCCCTAAGTAGTAAGAGAGTCTGGGTCCCGTCCCCCTAACTCCCAAAACTTCAGTGAGTTTTTCAGAACAAGCAACATCTTTTCAAACGTCAACCTTTCTGTGAACCTTTGCATGAGTCTTCATAGAGATGCTACGTTAATCCCTTCAAATGACGTCTGTGTAGTTAGAAAAATCAACAAAATAATCTTAGCAAGAGTGATAGCATCACATATTTTGCAAAGGAAACTTAAAAAAAGGATGGACCCATATTCAATAGTTTTCTAGCAACTTGAGTTTATTAGGTGCCTGTGAAAATTAAGTGAATAAAAGCAGCACGGGCAACATCTAAACCACTGAAAATGTATAATGCTCACATTTTAAAATTACAATATTTGTGCAAGGAGACGCAGAAAAGATACATAAGCAAAACAGCAAGACCACACAGTGATGACAATAACATATTCAATACAGTCCCAGGTGGCCCAGCCAAGAGAACAAACTATAGTAGGCTATTATGAGCAAGGAACGGGATGGTTATTAAAACGGGGCAGTGAAATCTCTAAAATCATGTTAGTATGTTCAAGGATGGCAAGCATGACTTGTGAAGTTGGATTAAGAAAAAAGAGGGCAAACCAAGAACAAACAACAAATTACTATGTGGTATGAGCCAAGTGTTAAACATCCATCTATAATTCTGCGTGCAATATTGGTTGCAATACTTGGAATGCTACTTGTATCTCAACAAGGAATGTGGAAAAGAGTACAGATTATTGAGCAGTGTGAAATTTTAAGTACAGTTAAAAGAGCTGTACTTATTCCTCTAGAAACATTAAAATCCTAGTGGCCTGGCTAAAATAAAAAGTTTATAAATTTATGAAAAAGATTTTTAAAGCAGGCCTTTAATTCCATAGTGTTGCATGATTTCCAATTAGGCAAGAGAACGAGCAAATGGAAGAGACTCGGTAACATCAATGTGAGGATGCCCGTGGTAGATCCAGGACATTGGAACAACACTCCCTGCAAAAGTGAAGAAAACATATGGAACGTGTTACCAGGGAGAAAACCAAGCAATGAGTATAAATGAATTCAAGAAGCACCTAGAAAAGCTTTGGAGAATGGAAATTTTTTTTAAAAGAAGAAACTCAGAAGAATAATGAAGACTTGGTAAATCTACAGGAGGACTCCATTGCTAACCACTATTTCTGTCCTTGAAGACATTGGTTGAATAGTGTAACACCAAAGAGGATCACCTCACATGGGGCTTTACTCTGTTAAGGTAGAAAATCTCTCAATAACAATGTCTTAAGTTGGAAAATGCAAACCACCACATCAGCTCACTTATTATTTCAAGTCAACACTGTAACCACGCCGAGATCCTCTGACGTCACTCTGGACTGAACAGCTCAGTGGTTCAAACTTCCATGCCTTCACACATCTATTCAGAAGCTGTGTTTTCCTCCCGACGAGATACACTGTTCTAATTTAGCCAAGAGTACATTTTGCTTTTTTTATTTTTTAATGAATGCTGTATATTTTACACTGGCACCTGTTCCCATTTTAATTTCTGTATCACCAAAACATTCAGAATAAACAAAGCGCCCTGCCATTGGAGTATTTTCTTTATGTGTATTTTATAATGATGAGGTTTTAAAATAAAACTATGCTTTTTCCATACCTAATAGAGAAGTGGGGAAATATTTCTAATTCTTAGAAGGGGAAATTTGTTTAGGTCTTTTATTTGGCTGCTTTGTATTGTTTTATTTTTAAAAGATATGGAAGGCCAAAAGACAGTCTAAACGTGAGTTTTTTTGTTTTGTTTGGGGGATGAGAATTCTCTATGTGCTTCCTGTGTAGCGATATTCAAAAGGAAGTTTTTACGAAAGTGTTGACTTACAAAAAAAACCAGCCAAGTCTGTCTGGCCTTGGCGGGGGAACACTGCAACCCTACTTTCAAAGAAAAAAAAAATGTGACTTTTGTCTTTCCCTGCCAATTCAAAGGGTGGAGACTAGCTCAAAGCCAATTTTATGGATCCCTATGCTGATCAAGGTCATAAAAAAAAAGGTTGATAATTTAAAAAGCACACAGCATCAGGTGGATCTCAACTCGGATCCTAGCTTCTAACGGTGCTTGAAGAACATGCTAGTTTCGATTGTTTGGTATCAGAAAAAGCAGGAGAAATTCCATCCTAATTATGAAAACCTTGACTTATGACAGTAATTGATTAAAGCACACAAAATCTTAATAAAAAGGGGCCTCAAGTAAAAGATTATTTATAAAAGTACTAAAAAAATAAGTTGTTTTGTATTATACTTGAGTTAAGAAACTATAAAGAATGACCTGTTTATGCTTTATAAAAACATTTAATGACAGAATCCATGTGGGAAAATACACAAAACTATACATAAAGACTGCCAAATGGATCAGTTAAAGAAAAACCTTGCTTACATTCCTGCTAACATTCATCTCAGAACACAGTGAGTGTTATAGCGACACAGACTAAAAAAAGAGACAGAGAGAGAAAATATGTCTGAATACTCTGGACAGCCTTAGCTGACCTTAGCTCTTTCTAGTTCATTTTTCTTTCTGCTCTCATTTCAAGTTCATTGATACTACTGACATGTTCTTTCCCAATGAGTTGTACGTAGCAAGGTCTCTACTAGATTTTATTAAAATGTATCCTAAAACTTGATTTTTTTATGTCTCTTTTCTTACCCTACCTAAAACTTATCAGTCATGGAAGGATAGGCAATTCATTACTTTTTAATCCTGACACAATGCCATATAAAACAATTCAATACAACCACCAAACTCAAGATTCTTTTTTGTGTGGGCTTTTTTTTTTTAGGCTAAACATACATAAAAGTGGTACAATGGTATTATAATTAGCAACAAAGTAAGTCTTGCTTCTTAAATTATGGAGGCATCATTAACTATGCCATCAAAAAATCAACAGTTTTTGGTCTTCACTCTGAGCAAGGCCGGGTTCCCAAGAGAACATCAAATGTCACGTATGAGAGACAGGAAGAGGGCCAGGGAGCTGTAGAGGGCTGGATAGGGCCGATTTTAATTTGTGCACTCGCATTTATGTTCAATAATGCAAATCTCCTCCGCCACATGCGCCCGTTCAGTAGGTGCATTGAAACAACACAGAGGCTCTTAGATTTTGCTTTCAGCTCTCTTTCAATCATGAGGATCTGAGAGAGCAAAAACTCTTTGAAGCACTCATTGAAAAAGGCAATACACCAGTGTACAGTCAAAGTTAAACCAAGAGTGGACATAACCTTCATAAAGAGCAAATCTATTTTCTGGGGGATTCTGGTGATTTTGTTCAAGAACAGTCTAGTGGGGTTTCTAAAGGAATTTAGTTATATTTCCAGGGCCCATACTCCTAGAGAAAAAAATCATAGTCCCGATATCTTAAGTCTTTTCATCTAAAGCAAAGATAAAAGATATAAATTTCTCCTTCAGAAGTTCATGGAACCCCTAAAGCCAATAAAAGCAGATTAAGAGTTGGAATTCTTAGTGACACCCACATGGCTGTACCACAGTTTGCATGCCCACCAGCAATGCCTAAGAGCTCCTGCTTCCGGACAACACGTGGAGTGTGTGAGATTGTGGCTTTGGTTTCTGCTTTCCTCGTGCTAACAATGTTGACCATCTTCTCATGTGCTTATTAACCAGTGGGACGTTTGGGGAAATGTCTATTCATATTCTTTGCTCATTTCTCAATCAGGTTCTTTTGTTGTTGAGTTGTAAGAGCTCATTATATATTCAGAAGATTAACCCATAATCGGATATATGATTTGCATATATTTTCTCCAATTCTGTGGGTCTTTATGTTTTTTATAGTATTTTTTGCACCACAAATATTGTTCATCTAGATGTTGTCCAACTTACCTATCTTTTTTCTTTTGTCCTATGTGCTGTTGGAGTCCTATCTAGGAAACCACTGCTTAATCTAAGGTCAGGAAGACTTACTCCTATGTTTTCTTCTGCGTGTTATTATTTTAGCTCTTACATTCAAGACTATGTTAACTTTTTCACAGTATGAGGCAGAGGTACAAATTCACTTTTTTTACATGTTAGTATACAGGGTCTCAGAACCATATACTGAAACGACTTTTCCTTTGCTCTTAAACTGTCTTCGCACCATTGTCAAAAATTAATAAACCATAAAAGGAAAGGCTTATTTCAAACTCTCAATTTCATTCCATTGACCAATTACATCTATCCATAGGCTAGTACCACACTGTCTTAATTACTGTGAGTCCTCCAACTCTATTTTTTTGTGATTGTTTTGATTATTCTAGGTCCCTGGTATTTTCATGCAAATTTTCAACCACAGCTTGTCAATATCTGAGGAAAAACATAGTCAGTTTGGATGTTGCTAGAATCTGATTGAATCTTCAGGACAATTTACTGAGGATTGCCACCTTAACAATAAGTTTTTTAATCTATGCATGTGGCATGTTGTTCCCTGTATTTTGATCTTCTTTAATTTCCTTCAACATCTTCTAACTGTATAAGTCTTGCACTTCTTTTGTTCAATTTATACCCAAGTATTTTTTATTTTTGTGATGATATTATCATGGGAATTATTTTTCTGATCACATTTTCACAATGTTAATTGCTAGTGTCTAGAAATTTTAATATACAAGACCACATCATCTGCAAAATATAAGACAGTTTTACTTCTAATCTAGGTGCCATTTATTCTTTTTCTAGCCTAACTGCCCTGACTAGCACCTCCAACATATTGTTAAAAAGTGGTGCGAAGAGACATCCTCGTCTTCTTCCTGATCTTAAAGGAAAAGTATTCAGTCTCTGACCTGAGCGCAGGATTTTCACAGGTGCTTTCTACCAGTTTGAGAAGTTCCCTTCTATTCCCAGTTTGCTGGGCTTTTGGAGGGGGGGTTCAGGAAAGGGTGTAGGATTTTATCAACTGTTCTTTCTGCAACTATGGAGGTGTTCCCGGCTTTGGTCTTTTATTTTATGTAACACTAATTGATTTTCATATCTAAACTGCTGCGTTCCTAGAATAAATCCCAATTGGCCATAGTGTGTAATCCTTTGTATATGTTGCTGGATTCACTTGAATAGTATTTGGTGAGGATTGTTGTGTCTATAAAGGGCATTCGTCTGTACCTTTCTTTTCTTGTGATGAGTTTGTCTGGTTGTGGCATCAAGGTGGCCTCACAGACTGAGATACGATGTGGTTCCTCCTATTTTTTGGAAGATTTTATGAATGATCAGTGGTAATTCTTCTCTGAATCTTTGGTAGAATTCCCCAGTGGAGTCATCTGGGAGTGAGCTTTTATTATGAGTAGTTTTATTTGGTTAGTTGGTTGGATTTTTTTTCACCAAGGAAGTCTCTTTACTTTCGATAAGCCTATTCAGATTTTCTACCTTTTTTTAAGTCAGTTTTTTTAAGACTTTATCCATTTCATCTAAGTCATCAAATGTGTTGTCATACAATTGTTCATAATATTCCTTTATTTATTTCTCTGAGGTCAGGAGTGATGTAGCTTCTTTCATTCCCGACTTTAGTCATTTGAAAATCTTCCGTTCTTTTTCCCTTGGTCAGTCTATTCAGGGTTTGTCAGTTTTGTTCATCTACTCACAGAACCAACTTCTGGCTTCACTGATTTTCTCAGTTGTTTTTCTATGTTCTATTTCATTTATTTCCACTCTAGTGTTTACCAATTCTTTCTTTCTACTTGCCGTTCAGTTTCATTTGCTCTCCTCCTTTAGTTTCTAAAGGTAGAAGGTTAGATTACTGATTTCAGAATTTTTATAATTTTTAACACAAGTATTTAGAGTTATAAAATTCAGCACTGATTTGGTTGCATGCCCTAACTTTTCATTTCATTCATATTCATTTCAAAGTATTTTCTAATTTTTCTTGTGATTTCTTCTGTGAACCATTTGTTATGTGCTATTTAATATATACATATCTGTGAGTTCTCCAAATGTTTTTATTAGTTATTTCTAATTTAATTCCATTATGATGAGAAACCATATTTGGTTTTTCAACAGTTTAAATTTATTAAGGCTTCTTTTGTTGCCTACCACATGGTCCATCCTAGGGAATTACTTGACACTCTTACTACTGTGGAATGTTACACTATCTCTACTAACATTTTTTAAAATTTATTTTGTCTGATAGTGTAGCTATTCCAGCTCTTTTATGGTTAAGGTTGTTTTATTTTTTTTTTTTTTTTTACTTTCAACTGATTTATATCCTTGAATCTAAAGTTTGTCTCATAAAACTATACTTAGATTTATTTAACCTACTCTGACAATGTCTGCCTTTTGAATAACATTTAATATCAATATGGTTGAAGTTACATCTGCTATTTTTCATTTTGTTTTATGTATATGCTGTGTCTTTTTGCGTTCCCCTATTCCTCTTTAATGGTCTTTTTTTTTTTGTACTGAAAGGCTGCTAAATGCATTAACGGAATATTTCATTACCTTTTATTTAATTTTGCATTTGAGTTTTCCTTGTGGTTGCTCTAGGGATTACAAGGTGTGTGAATTTACCAGGATCGATTTCCAATTTATACTGACTTAACTCCAGAAGTAACCTCCCTCCTCCGCAGCTCCACCCTCTTCCCACCTCCCTGTGCTGTTACCGTCACACATAGCGTACAAGTGTCACCTGCCTATGATATAACGTGCTATAACTACTAGTTCATATAATCTTCTATCTTTAAAGAAGTTGACAGAGGAGAAAATATATACATTTTTAGTTGGTTATATTAACCTTTTTATTTATCCTTTATTGTTCTCTTCACTTCTTCCTATAGATCTAACTTAGCATATGATGGAACTTCCTTACTTTAACACAGCTTAGGTTCTACCAGTCTCCTTGGCTTGGTTATTCTCAAAGACATTATTACAATTGTCCTATGCAGTTGTTTTTAAAGTCAGTCAAACAAATAAAGAAGAAACATTCAGTTACATTATCTTTCGTGCAGATAAAATGATGTTTTTCAGAGCTCTTTTTGTGCACGTGATTTCATATTGCTGTGTGATGTCACTTATTTTCAGCCTGAAGAACTTCCTTCAATATTTTTTGAAGACCTGTATCTTAGCAACAAATTCTCTCAGTTTTTAATTTTCTAAGAGTGTCTTTATTTCCCCTTTGTTTCTTAAAAATTGTTTTGCTACATATAAGATGTTTAGTGAATCACTGTCACTTTCAGCCTTTGAAAATGACATCCCATTGCTCCTTGGCCTCCGTTAATTCTAAGTCTGCTGTTAATATTTTGGGGGCTTCCTTGTATGTGATGAATTGTATTTCTCTTACCGCTTCCAAGATGTTTTCCCTTTATCTTTGACTTTCAATATTTTGAAGAAAATATAAACAGGTGTGGATCTTTTCATGTTTACCTAAAGTTCACTGAACTTAGATGCATATATTAATGTTTTCCATCAAATTTAGGAGATTTTCAGCCACTATCACTTCAAATAGGTTTCTACCTTCCATACAATCTCTCTTCTTCTGTGGTATTCACATTTCATATACACTGGTCACTTAATGGTATCAACATTTTTCTGAGTTCAACATTCTCCGTTGTTCTCATAGTCTCTACTGATTTTATCTTCAAATTTGTTGATTGTTTTTTCTGCCATCAGAAATGAATTGTCAAAAAAACTAGAGATATTTTTTTCATTTTGGTTATTTTACTTTTCAACTCCAGAATTTTTAAATAATTTCTCTCTTTACGATATTCTCAATGTGATGTGACATTGTCATCTGACCTTCTTCTATTTCTGAGAAATAGTTTTCTTTAATTCATTGGAGATACTCAGAATGGGTGCTTTGAAATGTATGTCTGTAAGTACAACATATGAGCCCCTCAAATTATTTGCTTTCTTGTATGAATCACACGTGTTTCTTTTATATCTCTTATTTACTTGGCTGAAAAGTGGACATTTCAGAAAATATATTGTCCCAACTCTTGACCTGGATTTCCCCACCCCTGCTCCAGAGCTTACTCTTCTCATTGTTTGCTGATTTGCTTAGTGATGCTCCTGCATGCACCCTCCCACCATGTTCTTACCTCTTAGTTTGGCAATTTAGGAGTCACCCCTGGGTGGCCATGAGCCACTTATTGGCCAAAGACTGTGCCTCAATCCTCTTAACTTGGGGCTTTATCCTTAAGCATTTGCGGGGAGCGGGGAGGCAGTGGGGAGGTCATGCCTTAGAGGGAATTTACAGAATTTTTTCCCACATTCAGCCAAGAACTAGTAACATAGATTTTCCCTAATTTCTCCCAAGAGGATATAGCCTTGGCATGCACACAGCTTCCAGGCTGCCAGAAAAGACCGATGCTATTTTTAAGCCTGGCTTAGGAGTTGTCCCTGGGTCAAAGTATATTGCTGGACAGTAGAAGTTTGGGCAAAAGGATGTTTAAGACTCTTGGCCCAGTGAAGCTTCCGCTTGACTCCGACGAGCCTATGAGGTTTGGGGCACACTCTCATGGTGCCCCGTGCCTGGCTCTGATGGCTCCTGGGTGTGTGCAATGTACAGGGTACACAGCCTTCCTGACATCCAGAGTGGACTGTGGTCCATGGAGGGCCCTTCACTGCCTCCATCCTTAGCTCTCCACGGTTGCCTGAAACACAGCTTCTGCAATAAGGGACTAGGGAAATTAGGAATGCCAGCATCTGAGTCTTCTAAGATCAAACCGTAGCCATAGAGATAGAGCTGCAAGGACAGGGACCCCTGTCTTCTCAGTGGCACAGGCTTGGGATAGAGTTACCACAACACACAGTTGGACTGGTTGGTACTGGAGAGGGTCCTGGTTCAAATGCCAGAGACTCACTGATCCGACTGAGTTTTAGCAGATTTTTCTTAAACTAAATGCTTTTTTATTATAATTTCCACCAGTTAAATTGTTGCTTTACTGGGAAGAGGTTGCTTGTTCTGTGGCTCTAGAAGGCCCACCTCCAATCTTGTTCAGGTACTTCAGACAGAGTTTCGAGTTACAAATTCGAGTTTAATTTTTTTAAATTCACGTATTAACGTTTAACTAAAAATTAAGCAAAAATGTCAGAAAATTTCCATTCTAAACATGGCTTTGAAAAAGGAACAAGTTTTATATTTTGGTTTAAATTTAAAGCATTTAAAATGAAAAGAAAATTAGAGACATATAAGACATATCATGTTCTTACATATATAAGGACATTAATTTTTCTTCTAAGTCTTAATTGTGTGTCCTCAAATAACTGGAACCATTTTTCAGCTTAGGTCACATGGCGGTACCCTGTGATCAAGCTGACCAGTGCCACTGGCATCCCTTTAAAAGGTAGGCAGGCGCTTGCCGGTAAATCCGGTAAGGAATTCAATTCTCCTTTGCTCTGGGATCATCTAAAATCCTGTTGCTGTCCATGGTAAAGAAACATGCATGCCCCTATGCAGTACCAAGTCATCAAAATCAACTTCAAGTCTAATTTATCTACACTCAGTTCTCACTCTTCTGTCTAGTAACGAAAGCAGAGACTTTGTCTAGGAGGACGAGCAGGAAACACATTCGGCCAAGGGGAATGAGTATCAACGGCCTGCACTCGCATTCCTGAAACCTCAGACAGCAGCTTCCGGGACACTGGGGAAGCCTGCTGCTGCACTGACGGATTTATGATGCTTTTAAATGCGATGCAAGGGAATCGATGCGCATGCTGTTATGTTCGAAATTCTTCCCTTAATCCTCTCTACATATGCAAGCAAAATAAACTACTCAAGGCCCAGTTTAAATATCATCCCCTCCACACAGCCTCGCCCTAAGTCCAGCCAACGTGCTCTAGCCAAGTCCGGATGACCCGCAGCACTCACCCCGACAGAATTAGTTAATTATCAAAATACTGTCTCTCGTAGGATGCTCTGTAATAATGAGCCTTCTAGAAACCTCTGTGCTGTACCTGGAATAGAGCTTCTTTTCTTTGCTGTACTCTGCTGACATGGATAACCCAGCTCCCATCAGACCATGAAAGGGGCACAACGTCGGAAGTAACCGGGGGCCCGCTTCCTTCAGTCTCACGGAGCTCCCTGTGTAGCGGCTCCATCCACAGCAGCAGAATTCAGAAAACACGCTCCCACCCTCTGCTCCAAAGAGAAAGGAGATTCCACCCCCGAGCAAGTATCTTTTCTTATGGTTTTGCAAGAATGAGTTTCAGTTTACAAAGATGATCATAATAAGGTAATGAATCTTAAAAGACCTTTCCAAACAACCCTTCCTTCAATGCCTCTGGGTCATGATAAACAGGACATCAGCGCTATTAAAAATCACTGCCCCTTTTTGTATATATAGCCCAACAGAATCTTAACATCAATACATAAAGTCCAAAAGAATTAACCTTCAGCATCATGACTGAATTTTGTGCAATTCCAGTGTGCAATTAATCAAATATAATTTTCTTGATATAATCTACCAAGGTCAAAAATCATTACTGTAAGTATACTTCCTTTTTATTACGCCATTAAGTTTTATTTTTAAGCCATATACTTAGAATTATAAAAACAATATTCTGGCTGAAAAAATTTTTAAAGGACAGGTTATTATTGCTGCATTATTTGAATTGATTGGGTATGTTCTACAAATGGTTATAGGAATAGCATCTTCAAAAAATAATAAATCTTTTAACATCTAAAACAAATCCAGATTCCACAAAACCTATGTTTGTCTAATTATAGCTTTGTATTTTGATGTGGTTTTCTATGTAAATATATTTTTAAGGCTTGCAATAGGAATGTAGTCTATTAAAAACAGATGTTATACTAAAAGTTACAAAGTACCAAATGTTTATTATGTATTCCCAAAACAAATCTAAATTGTATTATTATAAGATATTTGATGCTTCAGACATTGTCTTCAGTCTAAAAGACTGAATATAACTGTCCGAATCAACTGAAATTCACCCTTGCTGGTGACAACTGGAAAAATTAACACCAGTATAAAAAAAATTAAACTTCTGCTAGTCAGAGTAGAACATAGGTTATCTATCAATTGTGATAAAACATTTTTAATTTACAAATAAATATTTGCAATAAATAAAAGTAAAACAGAGATGCACAAGTAAAACACACACCCCTGTTTCTTGTTCGGGCCAATCGCTCCTCGAAGCAAACACTGTTTGAAGCACAGCGCACACGGCGCCCCAGTGCCCCCCCAGATCGGGAAGAATTCCTGGGACGGCAATTACTATTTCATGTACAAATACTTGGAGGCATCACAGTATATGTGCCCTGAGAGGAACATTGGAATACTAAATGCTTCTTTTCCCATTGTTATTAAGAATTTTTACAAAAAAGGGGCCTTTTTTACAGGTCAGGTTAAGCAAACACAATGGAAAGATTGAACAGGATACCAAATGTCTCAATTCCTTAACAATTGTATCTGTACGAAATGGGAATTCTCAGAATTCCTTTTATTACCTCCCCTTATAATAAGTAGCAAATTCAAATATCTATTTTCCTAATCAGGCTTCCAGAGGCTGAATGAAGCCCAAGAAATGTTTAACTACCATGAATTGTTTTTCTCCCCCACTCTGTGGGTAAAGCATTTCAACAGAACAGAAGAAACCCAAGAGGAGGTTCATTTATGTTGCATTAAATAGATGCGCAAATAGCACGTATTTATTAAAAAGCAACACAGTTCCTTCTTATTCTCTTGTTAACTTCTGTGTGCAGATTTATGCTGTGGGTAGTAGGTTGACCTACCAATTTTTAAAATATGACTAGACATATTCTTAAGGCATATTTTAGAGATGGTTCCTTTTTCTGCCCTGGGCTGAATCAAAAGTGTCATCACATGGCATTTGGTGAGGTTTAACGTCAGTGGTCACCTCCAGCCCCTATTTACCTGCCACGAAACCTAATTTCATTACAGAAACTCGTAAGTCTGAAGTTCACATTACTCAGATAAAGTTTTGTTTAACGCAGCAAGTGTCGCGCTTGGTGGCATCATAGTTTATGTACTTGTAAAAATCTGTGAGAATATGGAAAAGCCTTTAAAAATGTCTCCACATACAATTTCATAAGTATAACTACAGTCACTTAACTACTGAAAGTATATGTAAATCAATACAAATTCAAATCCTCTATAGAAAATATGTATTCTGTAGACAGCTGGAACAACAAGCAGCTACCATGCCCACTGCACACTAGCTTGGCCCCAAACCAGCTCCTGCTAGCAAGGATGCCCCACTGCCAGGCACATTCTACACAGAGGCCACTCCTATACGAGACTACTTTTTCAAGTTTGGGAGAGAGAATCATTTCATCTAATGCATAGGAGCAGACACAGAAAGTCAAACAAAATGGGGAGAGAGGGGAATATGCCTCAATGAAGGGAAACAACTCTGATGAAATGAAGATTAAGTAATTTGCCTGATAAAGAATTCAAAGAATGGACCATAAGGATGCTCAATAATCTGGAGAGGAGAATAGAGAAACTCAGAGAGCATTTCCATAAAGAGTCATAAAATATAAGTAAGAACCAATCATAGATGAAGAATACAATCACCACAGTGAAAAGTATACTACAAGGAATCGACAGCAAATTTGTTCATATGAAGAGCAGATTAGGGATCTGGAAGACAGAATAGTGGAAATCATCAATCAGAACAGTAAAATGGCCCTGGCTGGTGTGGCTCAGTGGATTGAGTGCCAGCCTGCGAAGCAAAGGGTCACTGGTTCGATTCCCAGTCAGGGCACATGCCTGGCTTGCGGGCCAGGTCCCCAGTAAAAGGTGCCTGAGAGGTAACCACATATTGATGTTTCTCTCCTTCTCTTTCTCCCTCCCTTCCCCTCTCTAAAAATAAGTAAATAAACAAATCTTTAAAAAATAAAATAAAATAATTTAAAAAAACAGCAAAATGTAAAAAGAATTTTATAAAAAGAAGTTAGTATAAGAGATCAAAAATAATGTGTAACATATGATAAATAAAGACAACATGGCTTGTGGTTTCCATGGTTATTCTTACTATTGTCTTCATAATTACCCTGATTATAACTAGTATCATTGCTGATGCTGCTACTGCTTGGGTTAAACCTAGTCTTTATTTGAACACAGAAAAATCCTGAGGTAAAGAGTCATTCTCAGTGTTAATAACGACTCAGTTACCCTGGCAATAAAGGGGAGATTCAACTGAGTGTTTACTAGCTCTTGAGTATTCCTTAAAAATGAGCAAGTCCGTATGGGAAGCGATGTTGAAACACTGACCGCATAGGAGACTATTTTCAATTCTCCTCTTGATTCCTTAAGAGATGGAGTGGTGGTTGTGTTAAGTTATCAGGCTGATATTTAATTCTGCTGTATAAGTGTCAAACTCATTTGCTGAGGAGGACTAGGACACACCCTATTCTGATAAACTCCCATTCACCTTCTCAACCAATCTCCTTGTGTTTTTAATGCAACTCAACATAAAAGAGGGTAATCTAAGAAGTCATCATAGAACTGAAATACATGATTCATGAAAAAAGTGAAATGCTTTATCTTTGTAGAAATACAAGATATTCATGAGTAGTTCTTGTTTAGGTGTCCACAGAATAACCCTCTTTCTCTTTATGTCACAGGGCAAGGTGCACAGCTGAGGAATCTTCCAGTATCACAATGAAAAAGTCTTTTCTGATAGACTAAAAACAGCACAGGCACCCCATCAAATACCAGCGTGTTTGACCACTGCCTAACTTTCAAGAAGATAGATCACAGAAGAATTATTTGGCTGTTTTTAGATATTTAAAGAAAAACAGAATTTCTAGCTTCCAGTGAATTTAAAAATTGCTTAAAATACCTCCTTAAACATATGCCACAGCATTGAAGGCTATTAATTTCACTGGAAGTGAATCATGAGGTACCAAAATGTCTGCACATACCATCAGTATGCATTTCCCATAAAAGGGGGAACGATTTGCATGCATCCTGAGAATACATTTTCCTTACACAAAATGTTAAATGTCTCAAGTAGATGGAACAGATAGGGTTTTCTTCCAAATACAACGGTGTTCAATAAAAGTCAGTTCCGCCAGCAATATGTCACTTAGAAGTAGATTTTTCTCTCTCCAACATACAGAGAAATGTACTTCATCCCTCCAGAAACAGACCTGAAATGCAGAGCTCAATACAAATACCCAAGCCAAGATGGTGCTTAACAAGCTCATCTGGAGTCACCACGCAGACCAGGCCCTAAGCCCTGCTTGAAGCTGAAGGCAAACGGTAGCATCGCCGTCAATAGTGTAAATGATCACATTGGCAACATCTCCTACCCGCAGTTTATGAAATGTTTTAATGTAGGAGTTAGGTGATTGCATTCAGATGACATTAAGCACAGATGCACAGTTCATAGGCAAAGAGCCCAGCTCACGCCGACTCACTGACCTCGAAATTTTGATGAGTTAGATATAAACCTTATTTTTTTATTTGTTAAAATTTATTTATTAATTTTTAGAGAGAGAAAGGAAGGGAGGGAGAGAGATACAGAGAAACACTGATTTGTTGTTCTACTTTTTAATGAATTCATTGGTTGATCCTTGTATGTGCCCTGATCGAGGATCGACCTTACAACCTTAGCATGTTGGAATGACACTCTAACCAACTGAGCTACTCAGCCAGGGCCAAATCTTATTTTAGTCAGCTAAAACCTGAATACTATGCCAAATAAATCAGGAAATCCTAGAGTCTCAAGCAACACATGAGGCATTTTCCTTTTCTGCGTTCACTTAAAAGAATAAAGTGGTCATGGGAAGTGGGAAGGGCATGCCTTGCTTTTCTGAGTATTTGGTCCCTGGACAAGAGACATCCATGTCTCATCTTCCCATTCATCAAGTACCGATCATGGCCGCCACACCCTCCTCCCAAATTTCTTTCCAGACAGAGTTTCCAGCTCTGATACCATCCAGGAGAACAGAGTAATGACTCAGCCCGAGTGTGCTATATGCCGATATGCCGTGGAAACAATTTGCTTAGGAATGTTTTTCCCCGAAGACACTGCTTTCTTTTCATGACTCAAATGTCACAGTATAGATCGAAGTATTATACAGAATGGACTGGAGAAGCTGGAACTGGATACAAGATTTTCTTCCCTATGTCAAGTGTAGTGGAACTGTTCAACTCGGTTCCACAGAGCATCTGCTGCAGTTACCACACAGCAAAACCCCAAACCCACCACCACGTACAAACTCCTGGCCTTCTGGCTGGTTTCTCTTAGCCCACTCTATCCTTTCTTTCCATTCAGAATAGTGCAGATCAAACTGATTTCAATCAAAGGACAACATATTTCTAGACAACTAATTCTAGAAACAAGCAATTGCCGAAATGACCACTTGGAGATGATTGTTTGTTGGCCTGTTGGGGATACTCTCCCTTAGTCACATGCTATCTAATTCTAACCTCTAAGATCTGCTTCAGGACTGTGGACTTCATCCAGCCCAGGAAACAATGTCAAGGTTTTTTCTAATGAAAGTTCACACTTGTACTTGAAACAGTGTCAGATTTCAGAAAACACACAAGTACTCACTTGTTTAGCCTTGGTCTTTGTGATGGTGTCAGAAATGGGTTTCTTCCTTTCCTTCACGGCAGTTTTAGAAAATAATTCCTCAAATTCATGACAATCTATGGATGGTTCTTCAATTTTTTCCCAAATAAGCGAAGCACTGGCGTCTCTAAAGTTAAGCAGAACACCAAATGAAAAAACCATCAAACTGAACTGTGAGAGAGCACAGTTCAGCATAAACACGAAAGAAGAGGGGAAGAAAAGAAGGGTAAAGGAGGAAAAAAAGGATGAGAAGAAGTCAGGAAGAAAGGGAGCAATTGGAGGAAGGAACAGGGAGACAAATGGGGGGAAGGAAGGAGAAAAGGGAAAGGATACTCCTTTTCTTTAAGACCGCCATTTCTTTTATCAACTTGATAAGAAAGTTAAAATATCATCAATATGGAATGAAACCTTTGCCTGGAAATAATCATTTCCAGGAATTCTCCATCATCAAGTCAGTGTATAAAAACATAAAAGAAAAAGAAAACCCTCTCAGTGTGGGCGATAAAGGCAGGAAATGCTTGATATCTCACAATCCCAACTTGACTCATCAGCACTGTATGTTATTTACATGTTAAAAAGAAATCATTTTATGACCAGGCAGCTTTCATCTCCCTACGCTTTCCATCACCGGCGTTACCTGACTTGACAGTAACTACAGGTTTAGGGAATGCCACCTACAAAGGCTAGATCCATGCAGAAAAAACAACAGCAGCAAATAACTTCATATAATATATCTGGATAAACTTATTTTGGGGCATGGTTTAAAATGATGCATCAACATACATAGGTAAACAGTAACTACACAGAAAATGAGCAACAAGGTTAGAAGTAAATATATAGATTCTTCCCCTCAACACGATTCAGTAAAGAGAAAAAATATTGCCCTGGCTGGTGTAGCTCAGTGGATTGAGGGCCAGCCTGCAAAGCAAGGGGTCGTTGGTTCGATTCCCAGTCAGGGCACGTGCCTGGGTTGCGGGCCAGGTCCCCAGTAGGGGGCACATGAGAGGCAACCACACGCTGATGTTTCTCTCCTTCTCTACCTCCCCACCTTCCCCTCTGAAAATAAATAAAATCTTTAAAAAGAGAGAGAAAAAATATTAATATGAGAAATGATAACAAGCCCAATGACTATCCTGCTTCTAAATCCATGCCACATCACACAAACAAAATTCCAAAGATCACGAACAGGGCATGTGTTTTGTCTCACCAGCATGTCCCACAGCCACGTCTCACAGCACTGTCCCAGGGAGCAGGGGACGCCACCCACAGAAAGTGGGCGGGTAAGTAATATGGCACCAGGGCGCCTGGGGGGAGTATTCTTGCATAAATATCATCCACAACTATGATTTTAAGACTTCACACTGTGCCGCCAATCTTCTGTAAAAGTGACAAAATATTCTCAAAGCAAAACTAGTTCACATCTAGGGTGTGGGTATGTGTGTGTTTGTGTAACACATCTGTGCAGAGAAAGACACCTGCAAGCAAAATGCAATAGTAACACAAGACTGTGCCTTCAAAAAGATGCAAACAACACCCTCCAGACGCAGTGTGTCCAAGGATTTGATTTACATTCATAAGCTTTTGTCAGAGTGAGGTTCTGCAACTAGATAGTAAGGCGTGCATGCTAAGAAAAATATGGGGTCCAGCACAAATAGTGCCCCTTTTTTATTACAACATCATAAGCATGTATTTCTATAACATAACAATATCACACTCAAGCACACCATATGACATTTTCGGTGAAATGGTCAAATTATTACACCCATACTATTACCCTACCAACCACACTCAGGCAGGTGTTACTTCTGCCAGACCCTGTATATTCCTCTATCTTTAAAAGATCAGTCAATAACTACCTAGACAGATATTTGAACATCTTATGCATTGATACATATATATTATTTGTTTTATCCTTTTGATTCTTCTGGAGAAAAGTAAAATTTTAAATAACAGCTTGTTTCACTAAATATTTTAGAGCGGTGCTTAAAAATACATTAAACTGTAATTCTCCCAAGTTATAAAGGAAAATGCTTCCCTTCTACTGACAGATTTTGCAAAGATGCGCTCCCGGCCGCGTTACCTTTTACTGTGCAGCTGAATTCTCGTCCAGTACAGAGGCTTCATTGGTCGACAAGGCTCTATTGGCTGCTTCCTACTCCCTTTGTCCTGGTGCGTCCCTAAGCCAAACCAGCCCGTTGGCATCGGAGGGGGAAGAAATCCACACACTTGTGGTGCTGGTAAAGTGCTACTCCCAACTTGGGGGGGGAGTGGAGGGCCAGACCCAGGAGGCAGGGCGGGTGGGGGTGGGGGTGGGGGGATGCCTGTTCCAGGACCTGGAGGAGGAGCTGGAGCAGGTGGAATACCCACACCTGGCAAAGGAGGAGGTGGGGGAATCCCAACTCCAGGGAGAGGTGGGGGAGGGGGTATCCCCATTCCTGGAAGAGGTGGGGGAGGAGGTATCCCCATTCCTGGAAGAGGAGGGGGAGGAGGTATTCCCACACTGGGAAGAGGAGGGGGAGGAGGTACCCCCATTCCGGGAAGAGGAGGGGGAGGGGGTATCCCCATTCCAGGAAGAGGAGGAGGGGGAGGGGGTACCCCCATTCCAGGAAGAGGAGG
>PVJI01011862.1:0-54211 GCA_004026765.1 Micronycteris hirsuta | reverse complement strand
AGTAATGTAGATAAGACAGAAAACTGATGAAAGAAAACAAAAAAATTTCCAAAAGATTTTATTTCTACAAATTAATGAGCATTTAGTCCAAGAGCAAAGAATAATATAAAGTAAGTTACCAAAATCAGAAATGAAAGAGATATCACTACTGATCAGATAGAAAATAAAAGTGCCATAAGAAAAAAATATGAACAGCTTTATGCCAAAAAATATAATAACCTATATGAAATAGAAGGACACTTAGGAAGATACAAAAGAAATTGCAAATTGACTCAAGATAAAATAAAAATGTAAATAGATATCTATCATCTACCAGAATTTAGTGAGTAGTTCAAGATTATAAAGTCAAGTTTTGGCACATAAGATTTCACTGGTAAAATCTATAAATACTTAAAGAAGAAATGATACCATTCATATTCATAATAGTTTTCAGAGAATGGAGAAGTGGAGAAAACATCCCAACTCTTTCTATTGGAGCAATATTACCCAATACTAAAGCCTGATAAAATACTGCAAAAAAAAAAAAAAAAAAAAAAAAAAAAAAAAAAAAAAAAAAAAAAAAAAAAAAAAAAAAAAAAAAAAAAAAAGAAAGAAAGAAAAGAAAACAAGAAGTTTTTCCAAAAACATAGACGCAAAAAACCCTAAGCAAAATACTAGACAACAAAATCTAACCACACGTAGAAGGGATTATAAATCACAACTAAGTGAGATTTATCCCAGAAATGTAATTTGGATTAACATTAAAAAAATAAATGGATATAATACATCACATCAAATGATAAAGACAGAAACCATATGATAATCCTGATAGACGCAGAAAAAGTATTTTACAAAATTTAGCACACATTCATGATAATAAAAGCTCTCAGCACTAAGAAGTGAAAACGAACTCTCTCTGCCTGATAAAGGGCTCAATTAAAAAACAATACCAGATCAGTATTTCTCTGCGGCCTGTGGTAGAACTGGAGATTGAAAGTAAAGGTGGTGATTCAATTGCTCCAAAACAGGGTAGTGATTGTACGGTAGTTGTCTAACCTTGTGAATTTCGTGAAATTTGTTGGCTTGTAAATTTAAAATTGGTGATTTTTTTAGTGGAATGTAAATTATACTTCAATCATCCTGTAAACAAAATGTACGTAGATTAGTTGTTGATAGGCTTTTTACACACAGTATTTAGAATAACGTTTGATTTTACCATTCTTTCACATAAGTAGAAAAAAACTACTAAAAGTGATGATATTTGGATGAGTTAATTTAGATTCTCTCTTGCCTCATATGTGCACTTATGATGACAGAAAAGATCAGCTTGAAACTAAAAATACTTTACATAAAAAATAGATTCAGAAGCTTAGTCATTAATGCTTCCAAGTTACATTTATTTTTGTTTCTTTTTTCCCTTACAGCTGCAGTTCAAACTAAATATAGATATTGAGCTGAATTCTTTTCTCTAACGCCTTCCTTAGTTATTGCATCTGCCTCCAGTGAAAATTAATATGAATCATACTCCAAGTGCCTGAAAGAAAAATAAAGATATTTTCCTAGAATCAATGTATCTTTTTTAAAAATGAAAACGTCAAACCCTGTTTGAACAGAATGAAACCAAAAGCTAAACTTCCCCCAAATGGAAATTATTTTTAATAAGAAAAAGAATGATTACTAAATAAAAACTCACATTATCAAAGATTGCTTCCTTATACTTATTCCCCAAAAAACTAATTTATTGTCCATACGATATGAGTATTGAATATCCTGGTGAGTTCTCTTTACATAAAAGCAAGTGTGTTTAAACCCAACTTAACATCGATATTATGCAATTTGCCAAAGTTAGATCATTTCTATTTCAGCATCTCAACAATAGTGAGTGTACCATTTTCAGGTATGTCCTAAGCACTTGACTCCAGTCACTAACAGGCAAAATTGCTCACCTTTCTATGTGTAAAATTAATATTTCACTTGAGTCTATATTTAGTGAATAATGCAATGGCCACAAAAATTACATCTACAATAACAAAAATACGCATCCAGTATTCATGGGCTCAGCCTTATGTACATTATTCCATTTTTACTCACACTAGTGGTTTGAGGTGATGGATAGGAATTCCATAGTGAGTCTAGTGGAGTCAGGAATGGTCTCAGGATCAGAGGCGATGGAAGACAAATGAAGATGATTACTGTTTTGACAATTAATAGAAAAATATATCAACTGGATTATTTCTCCATATTTATAATAATTAATTCTGATATTTACACCCCAAATCAAGCATCACATTTATGTGGCATAAGTACGAAAACAAATAAAACCCTCAAATTGTGCATTTAATCAAAATAAAGTACAGTCCCTAGCAACTTACAGGTCACCTGAAGAATGAAGACACTGTCACCATACCCAGAAAACAAACAAGTAGTGAGAACACTGTGTATCCTTACAGTATGTGGCTCACCTCACGAAGCATTCAAGAAGCATCACTACCATCCTCCATGCTCCCACATACCCCCGTCACCCTTATATTCAGAGGCACCTCTCCTCTAAACAAACATTGGTATTCACTGATGCTTATTTTGACTAAGGAAATACACTAAGTTACAGCTAACCTTTATGTTATGTCTTAAAATAGAAATGCTAATAAAAATAATCAAAGAACAAACAAATTTAAGAGAATCCAACTGCTGAAGAAGTGCATCAAATCCACCTGAAAACAGCTAAATAACAAAGAGCAAATAGAAGATAGTGAAGAACAATTTAAAATTATAGAGAAGACATAGCTACAGAAATTGAATTTTCCCCAAAATGCTGTTATATAAAAAGGAAATCATTTGAGGTGTTGGAAATTAGAAATATAATTGGCAAAATTTACAAAAAAAAAGCTAAAATAATAGTTACAAACATGCCTCCAAGATTAAATTAGTGAACATAAGGCTCTGAGGAATTCTCCCAGAAATCAGTGCATATAAAAATATACAAATTATTAAAGGGTATTTTAGAAATTCACAGGGTAGGTCCACAGCCTCCACGATCCAGCAGCAATTCCAAAGAGAACAGAGGGAGTTCGAAAGAAGACATCTGAAAAAATAGAAATGACTCCGAATCAAAGGAGACATTCTGTCCAAGACCGAAGGCAGTAAGTATCTGAGCCATAATAAAAGATCAGTGAAGTACATATACAAACGCACACTTTCATGTGTTGGAAAAATACTCTAACAGAATTTTTCATGATCTGTGGCTAAAGCTCTCTGTGCCTAACGTAGAACCTTCATTGTCTAGTCCCCATCAATGCTCCCACATCTCTGCTACCTCAGCAAGTATCATGGCTGGTGGAGAACCATCTAAATCTAGGCGACTGACAAGGTGGTTGGCTAACATCGGCTGATGGATAATTAGGTGCACTTAGAAATTGGCTCAATAATCACTAAGAGTAATTGAGGAAAAATTTTCTCATGATAAAATAGAAACGTAATTTTTTTTGCTCAGAGTATTGGATATTTAGTATGCATTTGCCATCTGAAGATTTATGAACTATGTAATTACTTAAGAAATATAATGCAACATTATTTTATTATTATAATTAAAATAACTGTCTTTTTGACTTAGAGATTCCACTGCTGGGAATATATACTGCCAAACCCTAAACAGCAATTCAAAATAACTTATTAATTCTTGCGTTCATAACAGCACTATTTACAATAGCCAAGCTTTGGAAACACCCTAAGTGCCCATCAGTAGATGAATGGATTAAAAGACTGTGGTTCATTTACACAATGGAATATTATACAGCAGAAAAAATGAGAAAGTAATTCCTACCCTTTGCGACAGCACAGATGAAACTGGAGACGACTATGCTAAGTGAGATAAGCCAGTCGGTGAAAGACAAATACCAAATGATGTCACTTGTAAGTGGAATCTAATGAACAAAATAAACTAATGAGCAAAACAGAACCAGAGACGTTGAAACAGGGAACAGACTGACAGCTACCAGAGGAAAGGGGGGCGGGGAAAATGGTGAAAAGAGGGGAAGGGAGTAGTCAAAGAACATGTATGAATGGCCCGTGGACATGGACCATGGTGTGCGGATGGACTGTAGGAGTGGGGTGGGCAAAGAGAGAAAGTTGGGACAACTGTAATAGAATAAGCAAGAATTAAAAAATAAGTAAATAAAATGACTGTCCTTTTTCATTCCATGAAAATGTGAGACTTCAGTTGCTTTACATCCTTGTCAAAACTCTGTATGATCTGCTTTTTAAAATTTTGTTTGTTTTAAAATTTAGCCATCCTTGTTTTAGTCATATTTTATGATAATATTAATTTAAATTTTGCAAATATTAATGATGTGAAGCATCTTTTCATGTGCTTATATGCCATCAGTATATATTATTTGGTCACATCTGTGTGAAACTTATGCTTATTTTTAATTAGTTTGTTTACTATTTATTGAATTTTGAGAGTTCTTTATACATCCTAGATAGAAAACTTTTATCAGAAATATAATTTTTTTAAAAAATGTCCTAACCTGTGGTTTTTCTTTTTTCACTCTTCCTAGTTTCTTGAAGAACAGAAGTTCTTTACTTTGATGAAGTACAATCTAATTTTTAACGGATTATGCTTTTGGTGCTGTATCTTAAAAATTCTTCTCCAACCAAGATCATAAACATTTCTCCTATGTTTTTTTCAAAAATTTTTAAAGCTTTAGAGATTACACTTTGTTGCATGATCTAGTTTTTTAAGTTTGTATGTGATGCTGAGTAAAACATTAATATTTTGAAAAACATTAATTTTTTCTAGTAAAAACATTACCCCATTTAGTGTCGGTTGTAAAATTTCAGCTGACATTGATGGCCAATCATTTTTCAGTGATTGATGACCATGCAGAGGCATGGAGTAAAGCTGCAGTTCACACGTGCGCTGTTATATTCTTCAGAGACAAGTAGTCAATAACTAAGGCTACTTTCTTATCTTTATTTTAAAGAACTGTCACTGAAGGAATGATCAATCATTTAACAGTGATTTTTAGTGTAAAACATAAGTAGTATTGACTCTAAAATTTTGAGTAATGAATTAGAAAAGTTAAGATTGATGGTTCTGGGAGGTATTATAGCACCACTGCAATAACAGTAGGATTTAAAGTGGTTTTTGTTTTTTTTTTTAACATATCCCCAACTATGACGCATTCTCACATAGTAGCAATCTGATGATAATTCACCAGAAAGGGAGAGACAATCCTTAGGAAACAATACGGCTACCTCTGCAGTTTGATTCGCCAGTTGGATTATTTTATTGTGTATGTAATGAACAAATCTTTGTTCAAATTTAACTTCACTAAATTAAGTTACAAATGTAATCAGCATCTTTGTATTACAATAGAATATCCCTAATTATTTCTTTTGAATCCATGCAATTATGCAAAATTGAAAGCTGTTAAGGAAAAAAAGTGTTTTAATGAATGCTTTATTTCTCAGATTTTCAGGTGTAAGTCAGAGATGAAATACATGAATATTCCTGAAAAGAAAACTTTCCTGATTCTTTGCAGCTTATGTAATTTATTTCCTAATCAACCGTGTGCAACATGGAAGAAAAAAACAATTGTGTGCCATTTGCCTGACTGTTATAAGTCTAGACATTAATATTGGAAGCATATGCCTAAAGGGGAAAAATAAATAAGGTAGTATGCAGCATTTGTCTCATTCTTTTGATGAGATTTTTTCCTCTGAAATTACTTTATTCCAGATTTCCATGTGTTTGATATTTAACTTGTTTCTACTTAAAACTCCCCCAATTCAAAACTAATTTGATTTTTATATAAACATGAACCATTGTATAACTTGGATAAGGCTTATGACTTATTTTGTTAATATTTTATAGTTTTTTTCTTTTTTTCCCTGTAATTGAACATCACCCAACCATTTCTCTCCTTTGTGTGTGTTTTCTTGATACTGTACTATAACAGTCCACACACACATACCGCACTTCTTTCCACTTTGCTTCACAACCAAATGAAAGTAAAAATGACTACTGCAAGTCAGTCTATGAAATCCAAAACATTCCCCCTCGACTGGCAGTTTTATTTACTTCTGTAGACATTTGAGATCCTTTATACTAAATTCATGATTTAGACAGTTAGCCAGACAGTCACTGACAACACCGCAGTGTGTCTCCCAGGGCACAGGTGGCTTCATAACTTCTGGCAAGCTTGGTTTGATCTCACAAGGAAGTGGCCGGAACCAAAATGGATAGGTTATGTGTTTCTTGCTTTTCCTTCTAAACTTAGCCTTAAAACAGGGTCTTCTTCCCCACAAGAAAAACTGAAAGAGGGAAATGATTAATAAACAAATAAACTAAAAATTCACTGTGAAGGTAACATCAGATGTGAGGAGAAAAACTTCCTAGATTCCCCACCTAAACAAAGGGAAATATGAACAAGCAGAAAATATTTGCCATTCCTGTGTTATTCAGAAGATTGTTCAGCCACAGTAAACAACTGGAGCTTAGTAATAGGACTCCTGCCATTTAGATAAATGTTTCAAGAGTAAGAAGTAAGCACATGCAAAAATTTTCATTAGTCAAGAAAATGCAAATTAAAAATCCAAGACTAAGAGCAGGAGAAGCACTCCTCCAGAAAAAAAAATAAGAAAGTACCGGAAAACAGTGATCATATTTTAAGACAACATTAAAAAAATCAATATAAAAATCTATGATGAACAGTTTTTATTAAAATTTCAAATGAAGAAAGGATGGGCTGGCTTGGCCACAGTGAGATACCCACTAGAACACAT
This sequence comes from Micronycteris hirsuta, assembly GCA_004026765.1. NCBI lineage: Eukaryota > Metazoa > Chordata > Mammalia > Chiroptera > Phyllostomidae > Micronycteris > Micronycteris hirsuta. The sequence continues at coordinate 47,446 of PVJI01011862.1, read as the reverse complement.
ACAATTTAAAAAGAACAGAATACCAAGTGTTGCCAAGGATGCGGAGCAAGTGGAACTTTCAACTACAATTTGTAACATTTTTGCAAATTCCTTTAATAGTTTTTCATGAGGTTAAATATACATAAAGCCTGTAACCCAGAAAGCTCACATCCATTCTGGTATATCCCAAGACAAATGAAAGCATTTCTTTCTACAAAGACTTTTTATACAGTATGTTCATAGAAGCTTTATTATTAGGCTGAAACGGGGGGAAAAACTTGGATGTTCATCAGCTGAAATCAGGATAAGCAAAGCATGTCGTATTGGTAACATTCAGTTTTCACAGAAACTGTGTGGAAAGATTAGATGTATGATTTCCTTTATCTAAAGCTCAGGAACAGGCAAATTAATCCATAGTAATAGAAATTAAGCCAATCCCAAAATACAAATAAACATACTGCCTGGAAATGCACTGAAAGAAGTTGTTAGACATGATCAGAAAATAGTGTTTTCTTATTTTTGGTGTGTACATTTGCCAGACTCATTTAATCTGTAATTAAATGAATACATGTAAAATGGATCTACATTTCAAAAGGGTGAAAAAAGGAAGACTAGAGCAACATTTCTGAATTTTTTTCACTATCACCTCCATAAGTAGCAATTTTTGAGTTTTTCCCTAATTGCCCTTGCCCAATGAAATTTTAATATAGATATATCTATTTTTATATGTTCCATATATCTGTACATTATACATAATATGGGGAGATATTTTTACTCCCTGCACAACCATTCATTTTCCCTTGCTTGGGGCAACATCACCCGCATGAGATGCACTGATTGGAGTTAGATGCTCACAGAGCAGCATTCAGAATCATTAAGGCAAAAGGTGCCAATTAATTCCTTGTGAGAGGTTATGCAACAATTTTTGGAGAAATACAGCAACAAACTTTAAATAATTGTTAAGAGTTATATGAAAGAATCATGTCCTGTCAAATAAATTTGTGCAAATATCTCCTAAAAATAACTGATACTTAAAATTTAGTTATAACTCCCTTACTCCAGGCATCCAAATGAGAGATTGGTTCAATAACTGAAGTACTTAGTGAGGAGTAAAATTAATTTTCTTGGAAAGTTGAAGTAAGAAAAGTGAGTATATATTTAAAGTACCATTTAAAAATTAAGGACAAATATTCATTGTAATGCATAAACATTTCTGGACAAAAAATACTTTATTCATAAATAGCCATCTGTATTAAAGAAACATTTTAAATCGTTTCAAACTGATTGATTATTTTGCATCAGAAATGATACCTCAAGCAAAGTGGAAATAGAATTTTATAATCTTGAAATATAAAAAATTGCTTCATTAATTTATTTCAACAGTTATCTATTTACCCTTAATTTTTCCCTTTCCCCATTGTAAATCTTCCTTAAAAAATTCCAAATTAAGAAGTTCTTGCTGCTTTTACATTTTTAGAATTGGATATATTTCAGCTATATAAATGAAGTTTACCTTTCACCATTTGTTCTCAATAAATAGCTTTAGCAACTCAGTGGTCATCAGAGTTTTAATTGAATATTTAGTCCATATGTGTCTTATATTATTTGAATTTTACATGACTGGCAAAGCTATTCTTTAAAGTTGTAAGCTATATCACACTGGTATATCAGGCAAGTGAGCGTTTGATGGGGTGTGCTAATGTGAGCTAAAAATAGAGCCCCATCTGTTCACCTTTCAAACTATACTGTAGCAGTACACTGCGTATTGGGTACTACAAAGCTTAGAGAAACACTAATAAAAGTTTGATTATTTTTATCTATCTCTAAGAGTGAAAGCAAGATAGTTTTAAGATGTAACAATTTATGTATGATTCCATGGAATGCAACAAACTTGAGCATTTGTTAAGTCAAACATAAATAAATGTAAAGCATCCAGTGACTATTTTAAGTCCAAGAAAAATAAAATACTTAAGAATGTATACCATACAATTCTGATCATTTCTTCCAGATGCTTGAATAACTTATAGATTTTAAAATAGGTTTATATCCATATATTGAGTTGTCTAAAAATCTATTTAGATTTGCTTTCTTTTTGTAAAATAAAAGACACATTTTTCATATTCAGCAACAACTTTATTGATTTGGATATTTTGAGTATGTTGGCTATCTCCTGCATGGCATAACACTGAATACGTCATAATTAATGTCTTGATTTGATTGCTATCAACTTCAACTGGTCTACCTGACTGTGGAGCATCATCCAGTGAAAAATCTCTGGCACAAAACTTCACAAACCACTTTAATATGTTCGGTCAGACACAGCACCTTCTCCATCCACTGCACAAATCTTCTTTTGCATTTCAGTTGTGTTTTACCTTTCTTGAAATAATAAAGCAAAATATGCTGAAATGTTGCTTATTTTCTTCCATTTTCAATATAAATTGGCTACATAAAATTCGACAATTTTGATAATTTTTTTAATGCATGCTGATAAGACAGCTGTCACAATACAATCTAACAAATTGGTTTTGAATGAAGTTAAAGACAACTAAGCACTACCAGAGCCATCTTACAGGAAAAAACAAATAAACTGATTAGTTAACCCAATATTTTTCACATATAGAATAATTTATTTATTGGAAAATGCATATCATTGCTTATGAATTATAATGCTATTGGCTGAGTAAAGTAAACCCTATTACTTCATTGCTGTAGTCTTCAAACTCCCTTATGCATCAAAGTTGTTCATTAATGTTTTCTATGCTGTAAATATTCCTCTTGGGCTTTACTAAGTAACAAATCCAAATGAAAAATAAAATGTTCTCACAAAACCATTGTGTCGTTTAATGTAATTCAACAATACACCTTTGTTAAAAGTATTTTAAAATTAACATTCAGTATTTAGTATTTGCTATGGATATTTTATTATACCATGAACGGACAAATTTAAGCTCAGATAGACATAATCCTTTTACTTATTTCTATGAGCCAGTTTTGATAGCTTTTTTGAAAAAATTCTGCAATTATTAGTTTATTAGTATCATCCAGGACTCAGATGTTCAATATTCCTCCTGAAATTAAGTGAACAAATGCAAATGGAAAGATACAAGTCAAAATTATGTAACAGAATGGCACTCCATCAGAAACGTATGTAAAATTACAAGAAAACTACTGAGACCACACTATTATTTTGAGTATATACCATTCAATGTTTGAGTAGAACAGTGATTTTTATTTATATTGAATATAGTACTTCATAGCAATTTATATAGCGAGATAGGTAGAAAGATACAGTTAGATGAGAGATGATAGATAAATAGATGATAGATAGATGGATAGGTAGACAGATAGATAAGGATAGACATAGTCTCCTGAAGTGGAATTATTTTCTTTTGCAGTGATAACTACATTTCTTTGTCATTGAGAAGAATAGGTATGTTCTAGATCCCTTCCTTTTGTTTTGCTTATTGATTCATACGCAGATGTTTTTGTCAAAACCAAAATAACCTCAGATGCAATTGCACGAGATGCTGTTGGAAAATACCTGCTCTCTAGTAATAGAAAGATTTTGAGTCATCTGTTGTTACAGTATGCTTCTATTTGAGATTTCCCCGTTTCTCTTTCCACATTGCTTTGAGTACGCAACTTGGTTTCTATTTTCTTACCTAAACCACTGGTCTAATGGCTCAAGTTGACTATTATATTTGGTTTGACAGAGTGCCCATATAATTTATTACCCTAAACAGAGTCATTTTAAAAAGTGAAATTGGAGGCTACTATTAAATATACTAGAAAATAGAAGCATTACTCAGAACTGTCGTGAGAAAACTTGGATGAGTGCTCAATTAAAGTTATGATCACATTAGGCCAAGATTCCTGGTATCTGCCCTTCATCTCTGTACAGTGATGCCACCTGAACCCAGTACTTCTCACTTGACCCAGAGGTGGACTGACTAACGCACCTTTAATTTTATGTGTCCATCACGAGAGATGAAGATGTGGCTTCTCAAATTAACATTCATCTACGTGTTTCTGCTTTGCTTTATGAGATCTTCAGGTCAATTTCCCCTCTAAACAGGTCATGTCCTCTGCTCGGATTAAGACCACTCGACAAGCCGTCAGCTCACTTTAACGCTTTAGAACTTATCTCTTCACCTCTGGAAGTTTTACGAAACAGTAGAGAAATTTTTAGACATGCTGCACTTTGATAAAGAGATTCTCAATGTGTGGTGAAAAGAAGAAAAGGTTTGTTTCCAAGCATTTCTATAATTTTATAATAAAGAAAAAAATACCAAAGTGAGTGTCATTACTGAAAAATCCTTATCTATCTTATATGAATATTATGGAATTTAAGTTTTTTAAAGTGTTTAAGTAAAATATAATCAAATTGTAAACAAACCAAGATAGAATTGATTAGATGCCTGAATGAACAATCTCTTTGAATACAATTCTTGGCAAGAGTAGACAATCATTTAGAAAAGATTTCCTGCTGGTGTGGGAATACCAATATTTCAAGGCAATGAATTTTGAAATTAAAGCCATAAAAGTAAATAATTTTGAGTCTAATTCTGTTTTATGAAACAATACAAATAGTTAAAACTGCATGAGCAAAGAAGAAGGGGATTTAGACAAATATTTCTGACAGGCTGGATATATTATCACATAATCACAGCACTCAGGAAAACAGTCAAATAAACAGTAATATATTAGTTAAATAATATAAAGACTTTTTGATAATAGGACTAATAGAGAAAATATGAGGGTGAATAAAAGAACAGATTATTTTTAAAGGACTATAACAAAATACAATTTAACATTTGATGCACGTTTGTGTTTTGTTAAGTACAAAGCACAGGACAAGCTATTTTCATGAAAATATATATTACATAATCACTTTGAGGTAGGCATATATTACATATTTACTGCCATGTATAAGACTTTTAAACATAAGGGACTTTTATTTTTTCCTCCTGTTTTGCTCTTGAGATATCTAGACACATGTCAGGCCACACTGGCTACTTAATAAGCGGTGCTTAGTGACAACCGAATGTCAACTGCAGTGCCATCTTGTGACAATAAATATCAAAGTAAGAGGGTTAGATATCGTGTATTTTGTTTTTCATTTACTAAAATTCAGGAGCTCTATTTTCAAAAGTAAAAGAATGTCAATAGAATATGACTCAGGTTATTGGAGATGCTGTTCTTTGATGTGAATCCATCTCATTAGCAACATTTTCCTGGACTCAGCCATTCTTCCATTTTCCTGGGCATGTCTTGTCTCATTTCCTTTAATAAGCCTATATTTGTTTTCAAGTTCCTGTACCTAATTTTCTTCAACCTATTAAGTGCCTACCATACAGCACAACCCAGCCAATGTATTGTCAGTTTAAAAATGCAACCTTGTATCATCCCCTTCTTTCATTATTTTGACAAGAGCAGTTTAGAAGTGAGAACCAGATGATTCTACTAGAGTGTTTAAGAGAACTTTATACAACTTTTATTGTATAGAAAAGAATATGTTTATTTAAATAATCACATATCATTTAGAGCATTTCAATCAGCACAATGGATAAATTGTTTTTGAAGACAGCTCATTAGCTAAACAAGATCTAACAGAAAAACTTAACAGTCCATTTACTACACAGAGATTATTTTCTATTAAATAATATACTTAAAAGGAAAAGTTTTCAGTGAAAAAGAAGTGTATATATATGGGAAACTCCTGCTGTATACAGACATAATTTAATTAACAAACCAATACATGCATATATACATTCTCATTTCATCTAATTAAATAGAACGTCTCATATGCTATAACTTTTTTATGTTTTTGTTTTCTTCTTCCCTGAAGCCCCAAATTACTACTTCCCATCTTGATTAACATAGAGGGTAGTAATAAAAATCAACCTTAAATAATTTGTGCTTATTTTGCAGTTGGACAACATGATTATTAAATGATGTTATGGTTTACTATCCAACATGAAGTGATAGATTACTACAATAGAATTAAAATAATTCTGAATTTGAGTTCTAGAAAATCTACTTATATGTAAATCCAAGAAATGGATATTTTGTATTTTTCATTGAAGGGAAATAACCTTTTATAGCATAAAGAGCCAATTAGCCTTTTAGCAAAATTTTGTTTTGGTACACTGTTCAGCAAAATATTTGCCATGGAGTAGTAGTATAGATTGTTGCGTATTGTCTTAAAAGTTCTGGACATTTAGTCCAAATATGTGTGTGTGTGTGTTCATGTTTAATTTGACTATAGCCATATAAATACATGGACATACATGCAACATGTGCTTTTATGTATGTATATGGTGTGTGTGTGTGAGTACACATGCCGTGCTACAGTTGTATTTTGTCATCCTGGTGCAGAGCACGCTATGAGATAGAAGGGTCCATCTTTGAACCTGTTATCATCAGTTTAATGATACTTTTTCTGTATTCACTTAAATAGCAGATCTACTCTTATATTGGAAAGCAGAGATCTGAACTATCTATACAGAGTTTTCGGAACTTACTGCATGACATTTGATGAGTCATTTAACTATTCTGCGCCTTATAGTATGCATCATAAAATAAGTTTAAAGTAAATGTATAAAGTTGATTCTTAAATTTTGAATATTATGATTTTTCTATAGCAAAAATCAATTTCTTGCAACTTCTCCATTGCAATGAATTTTTCCAGAGTTAGATTAGAAAATGCTCCCCTGTAATCATCAGCTTTGAAACTAAAATTAGAAATTTTCATTTGGGAAAATAAAGACAGATTCTCCCATCTCCCCCCAAAAGAGTTTAACTACCAGCTTTATTATTTACCTCTTTGCATGACCAGAATTTTGCTCAACATTCCCAGTTTTACAGTACTACAATATGTCAACAAAAGGAAAAGCATTATGAAAACTTTTAGTGTCTCGCATTATTTAAACAAAATTGAATTTATGAGTTTCATGTAAGTATATATATATATATATATATATATATATATATTTTATTTTTGTAAGTATATACATTTTTTAAAAGCAGGGGTAATAATATATTACATTTACTGAGTGTGTACTATGTGAAAGTTGCTACACTAGACATAAAAGTCAATTTCATTTAATTCTCAGAAAAGCCCTATGAAATTCATTATGTTATAGAACCTGGTAACAGATTTTAACTCTGAAAAAGTAGCACTTCTAATATTAAAAAAAAACTTTTTTAATCTCATAAAATTATGGATCAAGAAACTCTTCATCCACTTCCCTGCCTCTAGGCTTGACTCTACATAAAACATCTCAGAAAAATTAAAATGTATCATTTTTTGAAAACCTTCAGGGAAGGTAATTAACTTTCCTCCCTTAAAACTTAAGGAACTTTTACTGTCAGAGAATTTTTTTTCTATCTAATCTTGATTCTCTTTTACCTTATTCTAACACTACAGCTCTTCTAACTTTCATAGAAATTATATACCATTAACATATTCACATGATAAATTGTTATATATGATAAGCTTTAAATACTGATGCAGAGAGTGTTCATTGTGAAATTGGCAACACTGCCTTGATTTAAGCTAGTGGCAGAGGTCGCCCACTAGAGAATTTAAAGTCCTGGTAAAGAGTTATAGATACGTTAACTTGTTGTCGCAAGGCAAACAGAGAAGGTAGTAATCAGGACATCTGGTTCTGCAAGTAAATGACCAGAATAGAAAGGAAGCCGAGAAGAAGGCTAAGGCAGAGGCCCAAGGGCACAGGAGGACCATTGGAAGTCGGGGTGTGAAATCCATGGGGACGGATCTCCTACAAGGACACTGGCCCATCTTCTTTCTTATCTCCCTCTTATCACGGTCTCAGATGTGTTGTTTTGTTGGACTTTTATCTCTTTCTTTCTTCTTTCACTTTGCATGTTTTTAGGAACAATTACTATCCAAGCCTCTATTACTCCATTCTGTCCCTTGTTTAGCCATTTCTGGAAAGAAACAATTTTCTGTAAGTTTGACATAAGCAGTAGGCAGGGTTACAAAAAAAAAAAAAAGTAAAAGGTGGGTAATTTTTGTTTGTTTTACTGTAAATATGAATATGTTGCATGTGAATATGTGCAAACCAGCAGCTCCTTTTGATATTCTTAAAATGTATTTTATTTCAGCTATGAGAAAGTGTTGCATTCTTTTATTTTAATAAAAATGTAGTATCTTTAAAAAATCCCATATAAGTTTAACCTAAAGTGATTATATGTAAATGTACATTTAAGCCATAGTTTTCCAATAAAACTAAAAACCAGAAAGAATAAAATAATAAAAAATAAATAAAACCTAAAATTGAAGAGAAGAATTAAAAATATCTCTCTGTTAAAGTGGGAAAAGAACTTCTAAAATTTTAAAGCATAAAATAATTAACACAAAGAATGTCAAAACCTAAATGCTATAACAATAAAATTGTACCTGGGTAACATTTTACAGATTTTATTTGAGCATCTACAGCAAAAAGAATGAAAATAATAGACCTAAGTGTTAAACTCAACTTGGAACAATAAAACAAAATGAGAAAATTAAACTATTAAATATATTTTCTCAAAATATAAGACAAACAGTTGAAAGGGGCCAAAGTGTGCCACCATGGACATCTGAACTGGGGAGGTCACAGTGGATGGTCAACTCCAGGCAGACAGCTTCTGTAGTGAAGGGTTTTAGGCCAGCCCTGTTCATTGTTCTTGTGCATCTAGGTTAACACACCTTTGAAATGCCACAAGTAAGACCCCTGTAGGGTGTAATGACCCTAAACAGAGCACATAATCTTGTTAACTATCCTGGAATCCATTCCCACCTCGATTCACATCCCTCCTTAATTTCAAACGCAAAAAAAGAAGCTAAGATACTGTTATTCTCTGGAGCATTTCAGTCCTAGCTCCCAGCATACCATATGTTATCAGTTTGGCTCAGGTTTGAACATTTCTTACATTAACAGACAGTACATTTTATAAAATCTTTAAGAAATATTTTCTAGCAAAGTATAAATTGATAAGATAAGAGGTAGGTATTGAATTATAGAATTTAGTCAATACTCACTAGAAAACACCAGAGAACTACCTATGACTCTTAAAGGAAAAGGTGGTCTTAAAAACCACTTCTCATGTTGGGGAATGAAGAGTTTCATAGAGATGTTTGTACGGTGTTAGGAGGCCTGCCCTGGTCCTATTGTCACTGGCCTGCCATTGCTTTTTCAAATAGTTCATTTCAGAAAGTGTGACCATTTCAAAGGTGTTCATCCTATTCCACACAAAAACAAAATTTATTGAATAAAGTTAACAACAGGATCCTATTTTTCTATTAACATATGAACTGGCTAAATCCAGTATAAGCAACTCCTACTGGAACTCAACACTTAGATCAAGAGTCTCAGGCATTTTTCAGGTCAATCAAGTAAGCTATAGGTTTTAATGAGCACCCGCAGGACATGCAGTCTCTATCCTGCCTTTTCTTGGTTGTAAATCTTACCTTGCTGCAAGTGTGTTTTTATCACCTCTTATAGAGGGCCGTGCTATCAAATTCCTTGTTCATGGAACTCAAATTTCTTTTGCAGGAGTAAACATTTGAATACCAGTGAAACTCTTCTGTAGGCTGTCACTTTTTCAGATGTCATACTTGATAGTGTGGGCAAGGAGTGGCTTATGTATCTGAGTGTGGTTATAACCACGTCACCAAATTAACTTCCAAACAGGCACTGCCAGCCTTTGTAACTCAGTGCAATATGCATTTATTGAATGTGTGGTCAGTGAAGGGAGACTAGTCTTGAATAAGGGTATGGAATTCCTTTTAAAGCATTTACATTCCAAATGTTAATAATAATAATAATTATTAGTATTACAATAAATTCTGATGAGTAGAAATATGGAAATCTGACTCTAGTTCTGCCATGACTCACTGTGCGAACTTCAACAAGTTGCTGTTTTTCAGTTTTGGTGGTATATGGACTAGACACATAAACGTTTAAAATATAATTTATCTGTTTATTGTTGTCCATTATAATGATCTTTTACATGGTTACATACAACAAAGTAAAACAAAACAAGTGTGTATGATCTATGTAAGATCGCTTCTTCCTAAGAGGAAATAAACCTACTTCTTATGCTTCCTTTTAATTTGGGAGATGGGAAAAAGTCGTGGGGCAGGGATGCCCTCCAATATTAATAATGAGAATAGTTTTTTTTTTTATTTTTATTGAATCTATTGGGGTAATATTGGTTAATAAAATTTTATAGGTTTCAGCTGTACAATTCTTAATACATCATCTATATATTGTATTGTGTGCTTATCATCCCAAATCAAGACTCCTTCCATCACCATTTATCCCCCCATTAACATCTTCTACCTCCCTCATTATATTTTTAAAGAACTACAAGGGCATTCTAGTGGAGGTTGAATTATCTCCTCACTATATTTCTTTTTTTAAAAAAATTATTATTTTAAAGTATATTTTAAAGTATATATTATGCTATTACAATTGTCCCATATTTTTTTCTCCCCTATATCCTCCTCTGCACTGCACTCCCTCTCCCACTGGCACTGCTGACTTAGTTCATGTCCATGGGTCATACACATAAGTTCTTTGGCTTCTCCATTTCCTATACTAGTCTTAACCTCCCCCTGCCTATTTTGTACCTACCATTTATGCTTCTTTTTCCTTGTACCCTTTCCCTCATTCTTCCCCTTCTCTCTCCCCACTGATAACCCTCCATGTGATCTCCATTTCTATGATTCTGTTCCTGTTTTAGTTGTTTGTTTAGTTTGTTTTTGTTTTTTGGTTTCAGTTGTGAAGAGTTGCTTGATGTCATTTTACTGTCATAGTTTTGATCTTTTTTTTCTTAGCTAAGTCCCTTTAATATTTCATATAATAAGGGTTGGTGATGATGAACTCCTTTAACTTGACCTTATCTGGGGAGCACATTGTCTGGCCTTCCATTCTAAAGGATAACTTTGCTGGGTAGAGTAATCTTGAATGTAGGTCCTTGCCATTTCTGACTTTGAATACTTCTTTCTAGCTCCTTCTTGCCTATAAGTTTTCTTTTGAGAAATCAGCTGATAGTCTTATGGGAACTCCTTTGTAGGTAACTGTCTCCTTTTCTTTTGCTGCTTTTAAGATTCTCTCATCTTTAATCTTGGCTCATTACTGCAAAAGCTCTAAAGTTCATGACACTTTTATTAAATGTCAAACTTCACCCCTGCAATAATTTTCAAAGGAAGTGCTTCATGTCATGGCTGAGAACATTTGTTTAATCTGTAAAGAGTATATAACATTTGGTTATTTACATTGCATTGTGCATATCTTAAGAAATACAAGGCTTACCACCCTGGCTGGTATGGCTCAGTGGATTGAGTGCCAGCCTGTGAAGCAAAGGGTCGTGGGTTTGATTCCTAGTCAAGGCACACGCCTGGGTTGTGGGCCAGGTCCCCAGTAGGGAGCAAGGCCCACAACCACATATTGATGTTTCTCTCCCTCCCTTTCACTCTAAAAATAAATAAATAAAATCTTTAAAGAAACAACAACAAAAAGGCTTCCCTAATCGAGTTCCATACTTTCAAGAAAGAAAAGTACATACTACTTCTTTTCTTTATGACTTCATAAACAACAAGTAAAATAAATTAACTTTTAAATCAATAAAACAATGGAGATTAGATAATAAGTCATTGTACATATAAGAAAAAATAGGTTTTTTATCGGGCCTTTCTGTAAAGAAAACTTTTCATATTTGTCTGAAACCAAACAGATGAGATATATTCTATTTTCTTTATAACATAGATTGTTTTCATTTTTATTTTAGTCGATACACTTATGTAGATACCTTGTAAAGAATGCTACAGTTACATTTTATACAGAATAATAAATGGATATCATGTATCACATATACCACCCATCCTGGCAATTTGACTATTTTAACCAGTTTAACTTAAAAAAATGGCATCTTATATTTCCATTTTATAGTAGAATAGAAGCTTTTTAACCTTTATCACTGTGGGTCATTCACACATGTTCTTTGTCTATTCACGATTGTCTCCCCTCTCCTCCCTGGTCACTGTCAGTCTGTTCCACGTTTCTGTACCTGTGGTTCTATTTTGTTCATTAGTTTGTTTTCTTCTTTAGAGTCCTCTTACAGGTGAGTTCATATGGTATTTGTCTTTCACCAACCGGCTTACTTCACTTAGTATATGCTCTCCAGTTCTATCCGTGCTGTTGAGAAGGCTGGGACTTCATTCTTTCTGCTGAGTAGTATTTCATTATGTAAATGTACAGTTTTTTGATCCACTCATTTACTGATGGGCGCTTAGCTGTTTCCAGCACTTGGCTATTTTGAAATGTTTAAAATGTTTCAATATCTTATTCATATTGCTCTCCATTAAATAATGATATAATGTATGTGCTTTCCATTAATTAATGATAAATAAACAAGTACATGCATTCATATATAAATATTTTTATAGATATGAGCATTTATATACTGTTTGTACTCATGTTAAAGATTACGAAGTAAAACACATATGCACAAATTTCACTTGATAAACAATCAATTTTGTTTTCAGTAAATTATGCATAAACTCTCCTAGTTTTATTCATCCAAACTGTTCCAACATATGAAGGAACAGTAACCTACATGTTTCTCAAATTCATTCTACATATGGTTATATTTTTACTTGAAAATGTTAGTCACTCAGGCCCTGGCTGATGTAGCTCAGTGGATTGAGCGTGGGCTGAGAACCAAAGGGTCGCCGGTTTGATTCCCAGTCAGGACATATGCCTGGGTTGCAGGCCAGGTTCCCCAGTGGGAGCCACGTGACAGGCAACCACACATTGATGTTTCTCTCCCTCTCCTCCCTCCCTTCTGTCTAAAAATAAATAAATAAAATCTTAATAAAAAAGAGAAAATGTTAGTCACTGGTAGTTGCTATAGAAACATAAAGATTATTAATGTTATGTCCACATAATACATAAATTTTATTTAGAAGCTGAGGATAAGAAAATGAGGTTAAAGTATGCTGAAATAAACTTATTGTAATAAAAATATCTAATATTTTGATTCAACTATTGAATTACCAAAAGTAGCACTGATATTTAGATTAATCCAAACATTTAGTCCTATTACCTTATTTAAAAAATATGTAAAGTAGTAATGTAAAAAACAGAAGTTTCTCTGGAACTCTCATATTGTGTGGAAGATGTGGGTTGGAGATTTATGCTTTGAATTGAATAATTTAGTATATGTTCATGTGATTACTCAGAGTCCATGATATTCAAACACTCATTGCTATCATTCCATTTGGCCATTGTATCAGAAAAAAATGGAGGCCAAATGACAAAATATATGTAAAGGTTACATACATACCTCTCTGTTCATTTAGTCTCCCACAATAATAGAGACATTGTGTTTAATTCTCAAGTCACGGGACAACTATCAGAGCTATGTGGGAGATATTATATATGTTTTATTTGCATTTTATGGATTAAATATTTATGTCTAGTTCACTACAATTAGTAAAATTATATGATGGAGAGCATTACACACTCAAAAAGTGTATTTAACAATTGTTAAAGTATAAGAAAAAATATATAAACCTGTACTAGTGAAAAACACGAAAGTGAGCCTATAGAAAGATGAGTCAAATAAAGAAAATCACTTGAGTGACTGAACATTTTCTTGTCTTTCAAAAAGTTTATAGGCACAAAAATAAAATATGAAAACACATTAATGTATTTATAAAATTATTTTTAATTTTCATAAAGTTAATTTAAGACCACAGACTTATATTAGTGCTGAAAAGAGGATATTTTTACTGAATTTGTCCTCATTTTTTAACATTTTCTTTTATATTTCTAGTCTGATTGATAACACAGATCACCAACACAGAGGGGTTTTTGAATACTTAAAAACATATATTTATTTTTCTTTATTTTTATTATTGACATTATTACAGATATCCCCATACCCAGTCCTTGACTGCCTCCATCCAGTACCCGCACCCCACTACGTTCTGGCCGCCACCAAATGTATAATACAAAAGAGTAATTAATACTATGCAGTATTTACAGAATTTTCACTTAAAACAGATTGTGGTTACAGACAGTTTTAGAAAAACTAGATCAGTAAACAAATTGTTTGGTTATAAAATTTCATTCACAAATGTCACCATGACATTAGAGAGTTTCAACATATTTTGGTTTATATGAAAACATTTCATAAAAGAGAAGGCTATAGCTAAACTGGTCTTAATTGTTTAAAAGTAATAATAATTCATGTCAACATTTTAGCATTTGGATGGAATCTTTTGTTCTATTTCAGGTTCTTTGGATTAACTATTTATTTTAGAAACTATGCTATTTTATAGACACGAAGATTCCTAAAAAAAACTTAAGTGGAACCTCTCAAAGGAAAGAGATGTGTGAATTACTTACAGAAGGAGAAAGCGAGCGTCATAAGACAGTTTCTGAACACTTGGAAGTCACGTTTATTGCTGGAAAAACTTCAGCAAACTCCTCAGGGATCACAAATTAGTACAGAAAATAAAAATAATTATTCAAGACCACAGGGCCACATTGACTTAAAATAATGTGAGCCACAGTTATAATTGTCAATTTTCTGATGACATATTTAAAAGGCAAAAATAAATAGATGAAATTAATATTCACATGTTAATGTATAATCCACCAAAAAGTATTGAGGTATTTCGCATTTTTTCATTTGTACTAAATTTTGAAATAGAGCATGAGTTTTACATGTGTATGCATCTAAACTTGAGTTGAATAGAGCAGCACTGTGGTGTCTGAGAGCAACTTCAGCACCAGGAATTGTAATCACACAGGCCTCTGAAGCTCCCTGATCTGGGAAAGCGGAGGCCTCTGTCACTTTAACTGACCTGCTGTTTTTCCACTTATTCAACATTCTTTAATCATTCTCTTTGTTTAGATACCCCTGTTTTTAACAAACTAGACAACTGTTGCCCTTCATAGCCTCAGATAGCCCAGAGGAACCACCAATAATAACTCAGATCTAGTTTCATAGCCTCGGTAAGCCATCGATTCTGCATACCCTTCCACAAACACTCTAGAAACCTATTTCCCAAATTGACATTTGGAAGCCTGTGAACCACTGCTAAAGTTTCCACCCATCAGAAATATTGAGCCACAGTCGACACTTCTCTGTCTTTAGAAAATGCTACTTCCAAACGGAGTTTTCCCTTAGAGATAAAAGAGAAAAAAAGGCTACTACAATATATATTTGAGTAGAAAAATTCTGAGTATCTTAATCTGAAAGTAATCAGGTAGAATTGAAAAGTTTCAGTGTTGGAAGAAAGAATTCACCTACCATGTGCTACAAATGGATGAGAGAATCTGAATACTGAAAGGTATGTAATATATTCAGTAGACATACATTTTATATGCCTACCAGCAGGGATTTTATTTGTTAATTGTGAAATATGACTGACTGAGAGTATTCCATTTAGCCTACAGTCCTATAATTAAAATTCCATTGTGCTGGTCTTAACTGTTAGAACAATTTCCAAGTTTGTTTCTGTGCTACTGGAAAGAAAGATGTCATGACAACCTATCATCATCTTTTGAATATAATTTTCTATTTAAAACATTTTATTCACGATGGCATTTCTTAAACAAAGATAATAAAAAGAGGTTAAAACACATGCCCTTCCATTTGTCACCATTTGGCTTTTGCATTATGAAAAGCATGTTTAGCCTTTCATTTCCTAGGACAGAAACTATATAAAAACGTATGTGAGTTGTGTAACAACTATACCATGAGTGTGCTCTTTATGCCACCAGGAAAGCACTCTGACATTCGCTATTTAATACTTTAAATGTGTGCTTTTGTAAAGGTCAGAGAGAAAATTTTCAAGGCACTAAATATAGTAAATGCGGGGAAACACTCTGTGAATTACTCTTCTTTAAAAAAAAAATCTAATAGTTTCTAGAAGAGTTGACCATTAAGAATGTACCTAATTTATTAACATCACAATGAAAATGTGTTTCAAAAACTGTTGATCCATGAGGAATCTATGTGTCATATAAATCTACAATCATAATTCTAATTACAGAGAAAACATTAGGCATCTTTTAAAAGCCTGTACCACCATTTCTGTGATCACAGTGTCAAGTCTCAAATACATCTGAAGGATTTACTGCAGTTTCCACTATTAATTGGTGCTTGCTCACATTACACACACACACACATACACACACACATATGCCAAATAACCTCTATTTGTATATATTCCAAAACCATTTTATCATAATGATTACAGTCCATTTTGGACTTTTAAAAATCCACAGAATAAAAATTAGAAAATGTTTTCAAATTAATTTTTATATACATATGCTGCTGGTCTTTTAGAAAAAGCATTATTAAGTAGTTTCTCTTTTTTTCAAAGTGGGCTGTATGAACTATATGACAAAATGTTACTTATTCTTATAATAAGGGGAAATATCATATTATACTGCTAATAAATAAAAACCATACATTTTTAAAAATTTTTAGTAGCAATATTTGTCTGGAGAATTCAAATTGACACTAAAGAATTTTTCCAGAAAATGATAGACAAATTGGAAGCTTCCATGTTTACTCATGTATCTCTTGTGTTTTAAGGCTAATTTCTTTCTTTTGTATGCCCTGGTCTCCAAATGCATACAGAAATATAACTTACAATAAATGTAGTCAAAACTTCTTTTAAAGCAATAGCAAGATTGAGTGTACCCTTACTCTGCCAATATAATTGACAACAAACTATGAATGATTTTCAAGTGTTTCCTTTAAGTCTTATCACGTATCCAGATTTTCATGTAGAGTTACTGATTTTTCCAACATAAAGTTTCTAACAAATGATTTTTCTCTCTTTCTATTGACAGATAATTAATAAACTCACCACACCATTTTACTTTCCCTCCTCTGCCTATCTACTTCAGTAGTTTCTCCAGTACAAAACTGCCAAGTTAAACTTACAATAATATCACTCCTTACCTCACCCGCACAACAGTAAAATTCTTCGATAGTACCCCAGTGGCCGAAGAATACAGTAAGAGCTCTTTACACGGTATTAAAGATGACATGCACACTGATTATCAACAATTCTCTATATCTGGCTCTCCCTGCCCTCCCCCGTATTAATCCCTCACTTAGTCTCTTTAGTCACTTCACTTTCTCTGAGACTTCATCTCCACCTTGGCAACTTCTCTTACTCCCTTTGCTGAAAACTCTCTTCCCATTCCAATTACCTACCTACTTCCACATTTCCCTTCCAGACACCGTCCTGCTCAAGTAACTACATGTAGTATGGGACACTACGCTCTTTTGAACAATTTATATGGTGCTCTTTTAAAAATGCATATCCTACATTCCTACATAGATTGTAAGCTCTTGAGTACTGGGAATATTCCTTATCCATCTCGTTGGCCCTAGACCTGGCATGTACTAGGAGTCAAGTCATCGAGTAAACAAATGCAATACTTGCCATCAATGACAGTGTGTCCTTTTAAAGCTGTTTACCTTTGAGGTTGAAAATATTTCAGCTTTCTACATAACAGTTAGTAATCTCCCCCATTTCCACCTAGTTAGTAATCTCCCCCATATGCTAGTAGATTTTATTCCTTCCCAAAACCAATGAAAATACAGCTATTCGTCTGTGGGTCCTTATTCACATTTCTAGTATAATATCACAACTTTTGGAGGTGAAGAGAATTCTAAGTCCAATACACACCTTACAGTGTTATGCAAAGTAATCCACTGACAACTAATTCTGCAGAATAGACAAGTATTCTATTACAAAATTATGCATTGTATTATAAAATGTATTTTCAACACACTTCGCTGAAAAAGTATTAAATGGTGTTAGTATCATTAGTCATCTGGAAAATTCTAGTTAAATCATAATCAAATATCTCTACACACTCACCATACTGGCTAAATTTTATAAATCTGAAAGCAACAAACATTAATGGAAATGCAGAGTAATAGGGACTCTCATGCCATACTGGTGAGGGTTTAAATTAGCACATTTGACAAATGACTTGTCATTATCAGTAACATTGGCTAAATGCATTCCTGTAAATAAGCAATTATACTCAAAATATAAAATAAAAAGAAATGTGTGTATTTCTACATCAGAACACATGTGTGGGAATGCTAATCACAGACAATAGCCTGAACTAAGAGTAACTAATTTGTTCAGTAAATTGCACAAATAGGGTGTATTATATCAATCCAAGGAAATTCTATAGGACAACGGCAATGACTGAAATACAGCAATAAGCAACAAATTGGTGGAGCTCAAAATGTCATGTGTAGCCCTGATCAGTGTGGCTCATTTGGTCGGGCATCATTCTGCAAAGTGAGAGGTCACTGGTTCCACTCCTAGTCAGGGCATATGCCTGGGTTGCAAGTTCCAGCCCTGGTGAGGTGTGTACCTAAAGCAACCAATCGATATTTTTCTCACACATAGATATTTCACTCCCTCTCTTTCTCCCTCCCTTCCTTTCTCTCTAAAAATAAATAAATAAAATATTTTTAATACAATGTTTAATGAAAGAATTAAGTAATGAAAGAAAGAGAGGAAGGAAGGAAGATGGTTCCGTTTTTGAAAACACAGCATCAACTTCTCCCTGTGCCTTCACATGTTCTTTCAGTGTGTGCATGTGGAGAAAGAGAAAGAGAGATCTATATGTTTCAGCTTCTTAAAATTAAAAAATAAATTTATATGTATACACAGAGAGGAAGTAAAATATAAAGAAAAGCAAGAAAGTCATAATCATAAAAGTCAGGCCACTTGAAGGGTGGGCTATGGTCCTAGCAACGTTTTATTTTTTGACCTGGAAGTTTGATGCATAATTATCCACTATGCCATCACCTCCCTGGGGCACTTCTCTGTGGTATATAATCTCTGTTAATAAAAAGAACTTAAGGATTCTTGTTCTTTCCAAGAAAAAAAGTCAAATATAAGAGACAAAATATCAGACTGTTCCCAGACTTCTCTAGAGCAGAACTCAGTGGAAAAAAGGGTGAAGAGGCTTTGAGAGTTCATAAAAATAAAATGTAGCTAATAATTATATTTCCTACATTTATAAAGATATAACACAATACTACATATTAAAGTTTTAAAAGAATATGATTTGGTCATGAACTAAAACATAAGGTTAAAGTGACTGAGAAATAGTGATTATAAAAATTAAATAAATGCAATTTTAAAGTAAACTTAGGGAACTACTAATACAGGTCATATCATATGCTTCATTACATGCATTTAGATGAACTAAGCAATTCTATATTAATACATACCACGATATCTCCATGGCTTAGGACAACAAATACCATTTAATTATACCATATACTACAAAGAGATACAGGTCAGAAGTCGGGTTCTGTCGATGGTAGCCCCTCAGAGAACCTACTGAAGAAAGACTTCATCTCAGTGAAAATGTCCATACTCACAGAAGCAGGGAATCATGCAGAGTTTTTAAAAATTTCTATTCACGTTTTGGGGGCCAGAAGTCATAAAGACACATTAAATTTCAATGGGGATTTCTTTCCTATTTTTAAAGATTTTATTTGTTTATTTTTATAGAGAGTGGAAGGCAGGGAGAAAAAAAGGGAGGGAATGATCAATTGGTTGCCTCATGTACATACCCAGACTGAACTCACAACTAAGGCATGTGCCCTAATAGGGAATCGAACCAGCAATCTTTTGCTTCACAGCACAATGGCCAGGAACTGAGCCACACGGGTCAGGGCTCATTGGGGATATCAATGAACTGAACTGTGTCCACCCTGCCCCTCCCAGTTTATACGTTGAGACTCTAAATCCCAATGTGATATGTTTAGAACTAAGACTTTCAGGAAGTAATTGAGACCAAATGAGGTCATAAGAAGGGCTGGTGGCCCTATGAGAAGACAATGAGAGAGGAGAGAGAGAGGGAGGAGGAGAGGGAGAGAGAGAGAGAGAGAGAGAGTTTTCTGCCTCTCTCCAGTGCACGCACTGAGGACACCCCTGTAAGGACATTGAGAGAAGGCAGCTGGGTTCAAGGGGGAATAGAGCTTGCACCCGCACCAGAAGACCACAGTGTTGACTCCCTGATCTCAGACTTCCGTTCTCCAGAACGGTAAGAAAATAAACTTTTCTTGTTTAAGCCAACAGTTCGCGTTATTTTGTTATGGCAGCCTGAGACTAAGACAAAGATAGAAAGTATAATTCTACCATATGCTTGGAAAGCACAGAGCCAGAAATATTTATGAGCAGCACCTAATGTTACCATAATTATAAATATTTAAAATGTAAAATTAAAGATATGAATAACAAAATTTGGCAGAACAACTGAGAGATGAAAGTAAAGCAAAACTGTGTTGTTAATTTGCTCACTTTTTCATAGCGGAAAACAGTAGATATTATATAATTGGAAAAATTAGTTAAAAACAACTCTGAAACTAATAATTTTTATAATCTGTTTTTTAAGTTCAGAAGAAATCTGTCTGAATATAATATCCCTTGTGAAGGAATATAATTTTAACTTTAACAATTTCTTCAGCTTTACTTCAGTATTTTTCTAATGAAAGTACGTAACTTAACATTTATTTTTATAAATAACATTTTGTGTAATTTCATTTTGTGCGTTATTTGTATCCATTGTTGTCACTCAATCCTTTATTCATTCTCTCTAATTATACACTGAATACCTAACAAATTTTCTTAAAATTACCACAAAAAAGAGATTATAAAGCATTAAATATGTTAAACCTATATCACCAATACAACCAGAGTTATCATTTAATATTTATTATTTTTATTACTTTTTAAAAATATTATTTGAATTTTTTAAGGAAGTTCATCTATCCTTAATTCATCAGTGCCTTCTACATTTTGAAGGCTAGAAATATAAAAATGTCTTTGAAAAACAAAAAGATCTTAATCTTACAGGATAGAAAGTAAACAATGCAATTCAATTTTTTTTTTAAATTTTATTTATTTACCTTCAAAGAGAGGGGAAGGGAAGTAGAAAGAGAGGGAGAGAAACATCAGTGTGTGGTTGCCTCTCACATGGCCCCTACTGGGGACCTGGCCTGCAACCCAGGCATGTGCCCTGACTGGGAATGGAACCCCGACCATTTGGTTCACAGCCCGCCCTCAATCCACTGAGCTACACCAGCCAGGAGCAGTTTAATCTTTAATATCATTGAAAAGTAATACTGTTTGGGGGGATCAGACTCTGAAATGTCCTTAGCAGCAAAATTGCCTTATAACTCAAAAGCCCTGCTAAATCCACTCACAGTTGTTCCTGTTAAGCAGGTGAATGTTGCAGCTTTGCTAAATGCTACAGAGTCACCCCACCTCTGAGCCTGCGCGGAGACTCTTCACCGTTTTCCGGTCTTCTGAAAAAACAGAAAGTCTCAGACTGCTCTTCGGTTTCGGTGGACCACTGGTGGTCTATTCCATCTTGATCCCTGAATTTGACCAGTTCTCACAATGTGCTGCTGTGCATTTGTGATTTCAATAGTGCTAACAGTTAAACCTTATTTTAAAGGAATTGTGGATAAGCATGTACCGTAGGAGCAAAGAAAATAGATTTTTAGTAAGGGCAATGAAATTTAAGAAACTTCTTTATACTGAAAGAAATAATTTATTAAGCAAACAAAATTGTTAATTTCTGACCATAATAAATTGTTAATAAATTATAAAACAAATTATAAGATGTGTAGTAAAGAAAAATTATTTTAGCCTGTGGTATGGCTAAAATTTAAAGAGAATATTTATTTTTTACTATCTTTTACATATTCACAAGTCTTAACACACTTTTACACACTTGTTTAAAAAAAGAAGAATGCTCCACAAGGTCAGTGAGTTTATTTTTTCTGCATTTTGCTGCCACTGTCGACAAATAGTCGTTTGAAACTATATGACCTCAATTTTTATTACCCACTTAGTCAATCTGTTTTACGAAGCCACTGTTTTAGAAAGTTATTCTAAATGATGGTATAATGAGAAGAATGTTAAATACTAATGTGCAAAGAAAAGTAAAAGAAAACAAAATAAGAAGCTCATATTTTCTCATTTAAATTATTTAAAATATCAATAAAATATATTCTATCTTAACCATTTACACTGCTCCTGTACACACACTGCTCCCCTACATCCCGCTACTCCCCTACACTGCACTACTTCCCTACACTACACTACTCCCCTACACTGCACTACTCCCCTACACTACACTACTCCCCTACACTGCACTACTCCCCTACACTGCACTACTTCCCTACACTGCACTACTTCCCTACACTCCATTGCTCCCCTACACTGCACTACTCCCCTACACTGCACTACTCCCCTACACTGCACTACTCCCCTACACTCCACTGCTCCCCTACACTGCACTACTCCCCTACACTGCACTACTCCCCTACACTGCACTACTTCCCTACACTCCATTGCTCCCTTACACTGCACTGCTTCCACACACTGCACTACTCCCCTTCACTGCACTGCTCTCCTGTTACTCTAGTGCTCCAAATTTTTTAATTAACGCACTTATTATAAATAAATGTTAAGATTATTTATCCCAACTGACCCTTTCAATAGAAGACAAGCCACCTTTAAATAATTTAAGAAGAAATAACAACTTTTACCATGAATGTTTAATTGATGAAGCAATCTTATTCTATAAGTAAAACTTGCCAGCCTCTTCTGTGTTCTACACATTCACTGATTTAATCTAAAGCTTCATTATTTCTTTCCTGGACCACCATAATCATCTCCTAATTGCCCTTTCTATGGCCAGCTCTCCTCCATTACAGACCATATTCTCAATAGCTATTAGAGTTGTGTTGTTAAATCAATTTCATCCCCTATCTCGGTCCCTTATTTTGTAACACCCATATATATTTCTTCTTGTAATTCTAGTTATTGACTAAACTGTGAGTTTTTCCAATTCTAGTCCCAATGTACATTTCTAACCAGAAACTCATTCTAGCCACCAGTAAATGCCATTAGCTCAATTGTCCATGACCATTAAGGTGTTTTGCATGTCTTTATCCTCTGCTTGGAAAATGTTCTTCCACCTGCTTACTTTAGTTCCTTCTAAGGACTTGGCTCATAATTTACCTTTTCTCAAGTGTTCTCCAATTTCTCCACAGGAAAGCATATAACCTTTTCCTGTACAAAATTGTGTACAAAAATACCACGCTATTTCTTAATGCATGAAAGAGATTTATTTATCCATGTTTCCCTTCCTTACAAATCTTCCTTTATTGATGTTTTTCTAATTTTTAATTTATTATTTATTTTTTTTAGAGATAGGAAAGGGAAGAGAGAGGGGAAGAGAAACATCAATGTGAGAGAAAAAGAGTGATCGACTGCCTTCCACATGTACTCTAACCAGGATGGAACTGGCAACCTAGGCATGTGCCCTGACCAGGAATTGAACCCTCAACACTTTAGTCTATGGGACAATGCTCCAACCAACTGAACCACATCAACCAGGGCTTTCCTAATTTTTAGAAGATTCCCAAATTCCCGCGAAATTATATTACAACAGAAAAGATACAGCATTGTAACTGTTGCTGTAGTGCACATTTTACTAATGTTTAAAAACATTATGCAACACTGTAAAAATAAGTTAATTTTATACTCTCAACTCTATTGTACACTGTCTGGTAATGACTTCCCTTATCCGTAAGTACTATGCACACAATAGGTAAGGACAAAGGCCTGAATTCACAAATAAATGTCTTTGGTTTAATCTCCCTGTTGTTTTCCTATCATAATTATTTTTGATTAAAAATGCTTTAAGCAATTTTAAATTTAGAAAAATTTTTTAAATTTTCTTTCTTATTCTAATAGGTGATCTTAAAGAGTAGGAGCAGTGTGCTATTTGTTTTGTATTTTTATATATCGCAGTGTCTAGCATCTACTAGAGACATTTGATAAATGCTTGTGGAAGGAAGAGAGGGAGAGAGGAAGAAAAAAGAGACACGCACACATTAATCCATTATGACTACTTTATATTTAGAGAGTGATTTACTATCTCCACTCTACCATTCTCATTGTTATAGTCATGCATCAGGGCTCTGTGATTCTAGCAAAACTATATTTATTCCCAAATCATATTCTCTTGTTAGCTATACACCATATCATCAAATTGGTATTTTGAACACGTCAGCATAGGTTATCATAGAAACGGGTGGCTGTGTAAAGTTGCACTAATTATATTCTACTCTCCTCACTATTTTTCTGGTAACTTACAATATGATATTAGAGAGTATAAGATATAGAGAACAGAATGTAAGATGACCTGAAATAGAAAATGCATAGATATAGAGAATAAGATGCTTGGAATACAGATTATAACGTGATACAGAGTAGTTAAAAGCTCTTGGTATCAGTTTACTTGGGTAACATAATGGCTTCATCATTTACTGGTTTAGTGGCTGCAGGAAAGTTACTTAATCTCTGTCTCAGTTTCTTTTAGGAATGATGATAATAGCATTCACTGCCGTATGGAATTTCTGTAATGATAAAACAAACAAACCAACACCTCCTGCAAAGCACTTAGACTAATGCCTGGCACATAGTAAGTTTTCATCAAATATGAGCTGCTACTTTTTATTATGCAGAGAGCGTCTTAATTTTGACGTGGGAACTCTTGCTACATATCCATGTGTTGTACTTTGCCATTTTTCATGTGTGTGTGTTTGGTTCTCCACTTCATCAGCAATCCACTTCAGCATGTCTTTTTGCTCAGATTGTTAGAGAAAACTTTGAGTAATAGACAAAAACCACGATGTAATCAAGCACCCATATAATTAACAAATATTTTCACTCTTTATTCATAGGTTTTGATATCTTGTAAATGCTATATTTGTTACTCTAGAAAAAATTAAGTGCTAACATTAGGATGCTAGCATAAATCAGATAATGACCAAAGAGACACGTGAATTTACCCTTATATGCCAATATCAGTTGAAGATAAAATAATAAAGGAGAAATTTAACATGGGTGTTTGAAAGAAAGGGATGTAAAGATCCTCCAAATACTGTAATTATCCTTTTTATTTGTTTACTCTAAAAATCTGAGTTTGATACTTTTCAGCAATACATTTTACCTTATATTCATTGCAAATTAACTAGTTATATAAAGTGCTTTTTCCTCTTTGAATTTATCATTTGTAAACATTTTGAAATATTTATAATGTTTAATCCATAATAAATGCTAGATCAGTTAGTTAAATAAGATAGCTGAAACAATGTCCATGGTACCATATATGTATATGTACATTTTTATAACTAATTTGAATTATGTATTTAAAATTTTTAAAAATAATTTATTATGACTGCATTTCTTTTGAAATAGTCTATAAAATTATAAAGCTGTTGTAATTTCATGACATACTTAAATCTTTGTAATACTTTGCTCAACTTTGAACTCAATATGAATGTATTACTGAAATTTTATGATAACTAAGCATAAGAGTTGCCTTCAGGTTTCAACTAGCTTAAAATATCAGAATAAAATGATTAATCCAATATGTTAAATCTTAACATAATTTTTCTTACCATTTACCATTAAAAGCTATCAACCTTATAAAACGTTAATGATTATACATAGTAAAATAATTTATTAATTAAATGTGATGAAATACTAATAAATACAAGAATTCTTATTGGAATTTGAATTATAGCACAAATTATCAGGGACAATTTTAGCATTTGAAAATTCTGAGAGATATTGTGGAGAAAATACCTGCAATCATAGAAAAGTAAAATAGTTCATACTCTGAAAATTTTGCCAAGTTCATAATTTTAACTAAGCATTACCAATTCTTCTGCTATAAATAAAACTCATGCCAAAAGTTTAGACATTTTATTGTAAATTGCTCTCACCTATTTTTCTATAGGATGCACTGATTTATTCATGCGTTTCTGAGGCAGAGCCTAGGTTAGTTAGAGCCAAGGAAAAAAATCCCCTGAGTTTTCAGTTTCAAGGACATCACTTGAAATTACCATTTGCAACATAACTATTTTCCACTCACCCTTACACTTTGTGATTCTGAATGTTTGTATTATACAAAATGCAACAACAAAAGGGGGAAATAGTATTGATTTACTTCAAATGTTTTTATGAAATTAAATAATTTGAAAGCATAATTGATGTAGGCTTCAGTGTTCAGACCCAAACTAGTTATATTACAGTAACATCAAATCCACATGGAAATCTGATAATGAGTGCTTTTAAATATTTCAAGAGGCTCTAAATATTTCTCATTGCTTTAAAACAACCTAATAACAAACCATGGGTTGTTCAGGAAGGAATGACCTTAGATTAGATTGTATCTTTTATTTATTAATGAAAAAAGTATACATTTTAATAGAAATTATATTATTTTGAAAAGCTAAATTGCTCCTGATATTTGAAAATAAGTTCATAAGGGAAAAATAATTTAATTTCAAAATTAGGTTTCATTACAATCTGATTTTAGTTAGCAATGAAAACTCTTCAAGTGAAAACATGTTGCTACTCTAGGATCTTAAAAACTCAATGATGATCTGGTAATCACACCGTAGATATTTACCCTAACGATTTGACAACTTATGTCACCCCCAAAACCTGCACACACAAATATTTGTAGCAGTTTTATTCATAATTGCCCAAATTTGGAAGGATCCAAAGTGTTTTTCAGTGGTTCAATGGACAGGCAAATTGTGGCAGCTATCCATACAAGAGAATATTATTTAGGCGCAAAATGAAATAAAAAGATATGGAGGAACCTTTAATGCATACTACCACCTACATGAAAAAAGCAGTCTGAAGGGATTACATCCTGTATAATTTTGAGTATATGCCATTCTGGAAAAAGGTAAGAACTATAGAGAGAGTAAAAAGAGCAGTGGTTGCCAGGGGTGAGGGCATAGAGGGGTGAATGTATGAGCAGAGTATTTGTGGAGCAGGGAAACTAAACTATTTGGCAAGATATGGTCATGGTGGATACATGATATGCAGCTGGGAAAGTCCATAGATTTGCAGAGCACAAAAAGTGAACCTTAATATAAACTATAAACTTTAGGAATAGTGTACCAGCACTGGCTCACCAACTGTAACAAAGGTACCACAACAATGTGAGGTGTTAGTAGGGAGAGGGAGGATGTGGTACTTCTTGTACTTTCCACTCAAATTACTTTGCAAACCCAAAACTGCTATAATAATAGTCTATTGATTTAAAAGCAAGAAGTCACTGTATGAGGTTGTTAGAGAACTTGAATTTTTAAGGGTTGAAACACTATGATTTGTTTCTCCAAAATAAATCTGCATTTTTCTTAACTTAAAGAAAAGGTAATTAGAGTATTGGCCCAAGTTGTTTTTTAAAACAATTAATTTAATTTAGTACTTACCAAAACATTTAATATTAGTGCAGGTAGATATACACACACATTGAAGAAAGGTATGAACGTTAACTTACACAATTAACAAATGAAGGGTAAGTTTTATACAGCTTTATAATTGCTACTTGAATGGTCAGCCATTTGTTTGTTATTAAGGATGCTCTTAGAAACTTGTACTTCTATACTTTTCCTCTTTAACCACTACTTGAAAAAAAAAAAAGAGCAAGAGAAGATTTCCATAGGCTAGGAATGTTCACTGTTTTATTTATCTGGAAAAAAGTGTCATTATTTTATAATATGCAAACACTCCTGAAGACTTTCATTTCTATTATATTATAATCTGTATCTTAACCTTTCTCTTGAACTTGTAAAGTATACTGTAAAAAGGCTATCAGAAGAATCCTTTCTATAGCGTTTTCTCATTTAATATTTTTTGGCTTTACAAGAGCATAGTGCACACCTGGTGAGATAGCTTTTACAAATCACAAAAGAAAGCTTAAATGTGATTCATATTTAAAAACATTTTATCACTGAGTGACTTTTTCCTACCTAGAAAAAATGTCAGCACCTTCAAAGTATACTATCTCTTGATTTTTCTCTAAATAATGCAGGCTGGGAATAAATAGTAGGAGCTACTTAAAACAATGAGTATTACTGCAGTGCATTTCTGTTGAATCATTTACTAGATGCAGAAAACAAAAACAAAAAAAGGTGATTTCAGTGCAATCTGACTCATGTAATAGACATGCATCTTTATATTCCACACACTCTGTTAATCACTGACTGAACAACATCATGCCTGGAGCCAACTAACAGGAATTTTAACCTGATTATATGTCACAGTATGCCTTAATACCTTTAAATGGGATTTTTATGGCCTGTTCTGCATGCGTATTATTAATACAGTGCCATCAAGAAACCACAGACACACATAATAGCTCATCAATTTGTAACTAAGCACTTTTGACCTTGAAAAATCAGCTGTCTCTCAGATTAATGTAGTTACATTTTAAGCAGAAAAAGAAGCCATAAAATTATCATGATTATTTTTGTAACATGTCAGGATGAGAATTAGAAATAAGGGCCATGCTGATGGCTTCTTGTTGATATTGCTGCCAACCTCCGACATCTGAATTAGAAACTCATCCTAATAAAAACCTACTAAAACAGTAAAATTTCAGCTAAAGGGATGCCTGTAACATACTGCTGTTCAGTTGAGTGGATAGAGTATAAACTACCATCTTTACTGATGTTCACATTCTTAGAAAATGAAAAGAAAAAAAATCCCCAGATTTTTTTTTCTCTCAAACACACACATTCAATAATAAAACTGATTAAAAGGAAAGCTCATCATTAGCATAGTGAGGTTGTATCAGTCAAAGATCAACAAAGAGTAAGACATAGAGAGGAGCATCAAATGAACACAGAAGCAAATTGAAAAATAGTGGAAAATGAGCTTTTGTTCAAGAGAAAGACACCTGGAATTTATAATACAAAAAGTATTCAATGAGTTTGGTGATTTTTCTAAATTTGTACAGCTAGTGTCAACTTAATCATTGCAGGAAGACAGGTGAAGCTGCAAAATAAAATTATATGCCTTATCACTTAAAACTGAGCACCTAAACAAATGGACTACCTGACCTAAATACATTATTTATTTTATCATTAAATGAGTGATTTAACATAAAAAAGATTAAAGCGTTGTAAGGAGTCACTGAGAGGGGAGGGGACGCCCAATAGTGTACAAGGAGCTGGAGGACAGACCATCTGGCTCACCTGGGCCATGGTGTCAGAGGGAACGACTTCTTAGATAACACCCAGCGCTACATGCTGACTCACTGTCAGTTTGTGCCTTCTGTCTTTTGATGTCCTCAGCATAATTTAATCCTTTGCTCGTGTTAACTTTTAAACCACTTCAAGTGTTTTGTTTGTTTTTTAAAGTAATCAATGATTTTTTTTTTTCCTCCAGGAATGTGAGACCCTGTGTGATACAATTAAGAGGCATTATATGCAGTTGGAATCTGATTGCTTTTTATTTGGTAACAACATGTTTACAGAAGAATCAGGAAGACTCTCAACGTCTGATTTTCATCAGCCCTCTCTTCCTAAAAGAAACCAACAGAGGTAGTAGTAAAAAATCTCTATTTCACAAGAAACTAGATAAAGGGTCACAGTTTTGCTTAAAATGGAATATCCAGCCATTTTCTGAGGAGGTGCTACAAATGAAAGCCAAGTGGTGAATGAGAAAATTACACTACTGATAAATAAAGAGCTTTTCCTACAGTGTCACTACCACACCCTTGATTTTTCAGATGAGAACTACTGAACAAGGGAACTGACGCACAAAAGCAGGGAAGGATCTGATAGTGCTGATCACAGCCCTCAGATGTAATACTGTGTCCACGATGATTACTCGGGACATAAACAATAAGAATATTGACTTAAGTTGAGGTCACCCAAGACTGAGAGTTCATAAAATAAAGATGACAGCTGCTGGTGAAAAAAAAAAAAAAAAGAATATTGACTAACCAAGACACAGGGAACTTGAAATTATTCTTAACCATGTGAGGAATTGTAAACATTTTAAAGAACTACTTGATCCTTCTCACCAAGATGGGCGGGCATGGAAGCTTTAGTGGAAATAAAACAAAAAAAATAAAGTCCATGTAATAGACAGGATATAAGAAAAATAAAAACACAGAATATTTTACCAATTTAGGTAAACCTGATATCCGAAGCTGACAACTCCAAAACTCCTAAAAACTACAGAAGCACCCTGAATTCAGCAGTAGAGTAAAAACCAGCATGTCAGGACTATGTATACTTCTCAGATTGAAAGGATAACTCAATATTGAATTGGCTATTAAGGCAATTTATATACTAGTTCATTTATAGGTGAAAAGAAACAATTGCATCTCAATATTCATCTGCAAAAAAAGCCATTTTATAAATGTCTATATTTCTGTCTTAATAGTTGCTCATTTTGTAAGAAAGGATTACAAAGATATTTATTTATAACAGAGGGAACTATGTGAACTTAACAGCAAATAATATTTTTAACAATGAAACATTAAAGTAGCCTTTAAGTAGAAAAGAGGAATTTCAACATTTATGTGTATTTATTTGGGAAAATGTTCATAGTTTTCAGATTTAGTTTACTGAATCAAAGTAAATCTGAAAATTCATGTTCTATAGTCATGTTGCTGGGGAATGACATCAATTACCAATTTAAATTAAGGAATAAAGAGGAATGCATATATATTGAAAAAGAAGGAAAATAATTGTAAACATTTATAGCTAATACGATTAAATCTAAAGCCCCTCACAAAGACTATAAAGAACTCTTCTAACGCACCGTTTTATTAAATTCTGTCATTTTTTCTAAGGTGTATGTGTCTTTATATACCAGTATTTGGATATATTTGAAAATATCCAATTCAAAATAACAAAAATAAGTATTCAATTAATAGAAGTAATCTAAAATTATAATTATTAATACTTTAAAAAACATTTTATTGAGGCACATGCATGAATATTTGAACAAAGAGGTCATCAAAATAAAAAACTTCTGCATGACTGAAGAAAACAGTAGTAAAATAAAAAGGGAACCAACTGTATGGGAAATATATTGCAAATGATACCTCGGACAAGGGTTTGATCTCCAAGATATATAAAGAACTCACACAACTACACTCCAGGAAGACAAACAATCCAATTCAAAAGTGGGCAAAGGACCTGAACAGACACTTCTCCAAGAGGTCATACAGAGGGCCCAGCAACATATGAAAGTTGGCTCAGCATCACTAGCCATCAGGGAGATGCAAATTAAAACCACAATGAGATACCACTTCACACTGGTCAGAATGGCCATCATAACCACATCAACAAACAAGTGCTGACAAGGTTGTAGAGAAAAGGGAACCCTAGTGCATTGTTGGTAGGAATGTTGGCAGACTGAGGCAGCCACTGTGGAAAACAGTATGAAATTTCTTCAGAGAACTACAAATCAAAATGCCTTTTGACCTAGCAATTTGCTGAATCCTGGCAATACCACCTAGGAATCCTGAAACATCAATTCAGAAGAACCTATGCACCCCAATGTTCATAGCAGCACAGTTTACAATAGCCAAGTGTCAGAAGCAACCTAAATGCCCACCAGCAAATGAATGGAGAAAAAACTCTGGTACATTTACACAATAGAATACTACACAGCAGAAAGAAAGAAGGAGCTCCTACCCTTCACAACAGCATGGATGGAACTGAAGAGCATTATGCTAAATGAAATAAGCCAGGCAGTGAAAGACAAATACCATATGATCTCACCTATAAGTGGAACCTAATCAACAAAACAAACAAGCAAGCAAAATATGATCATGGAAACATTGAAATAAAAAACAAACTGACAGTAACCAGAGGGGAGGGGAAAGAGGGATAATGGGGTAAAATAGGGGAAGGTCCATGAAGGAACATGTATAAACAACACATGAACAAAGCCAAAGGGGGTAGGTTCAAGGGTGGGAGGCAGGGATGGGTGCAGTGGAGGACCTTGGTGGGGTGAAAATGAAGACAACTGTACTTGAACAACAATAAAAACAAAGCAATATCTATTTTTGTAGGAAAAATAAAAATTCAACTACATAGAAAAAATAGGTCTTATTACTGATTTAAAATATCAGTTATTAATATGTGCCTTTTCAACTGATTACTATAAAAATTTAGTATATTTATAATAAACCTCTAAAGAATGGATTTTCTTTTTTTGTTAGACATCCAATGAATAATATAACATATATGTAATATACATAAGTAATAAAACATATATATGCATAATGCAATTAGAAGATATACAGGGTGGGACATAAATAGATACATAGTTATTTGGAAAATAATATGAGAATAAACTGTATGTTTTGCATACTCACAACTGTAAACCTAATTTGCCCCACCCTGTTTTTTCAAAAAACAGAGCAATTATAAAGGATTTCTTGTAACAGATAGTAAAACATAGCTACCATAATTAAAACAATGTGGTACTGACATAAAAATAGATGGGCAATAAATGGAGTAGAATATTGATGTAGATACCATTGTAATAATGAGCTAACAATTAAAATGAAATACAATTAGATGGTTATCTCATATTTTTACTCAAATGTTAGTTATATAAGACTGACATGTTAAAAAATAAAAAGCAAAAGAGGAAAATATCAATAGCTAAATAACAATCTTGCAGTGGAGATGTCTTCCCAATTCTTGAAATCTTTTATTTCTTCTACAGTGCCTATTTTTAGATTTGAGATCTTCTAAAATCTCTCTGATACAAATAAATATTTCAAAAATGTACTGCATTTCCACTATTTCTGCAGCTGAGTTTTGTTATTTCATAGTGTTGGTTTCCTTCAAACGCTTGTGATTCTTGCTGATTGATATGAGGGCATAGATTCAGCAGCACCAGTAATTTGAATAGGTTTCCTCAACACATGAAATTTACTGTTCTTGAGGCCTTAAATGAAGACACTGATTGTAAGGATGTTGCCTGTCGTAAATGTTGGCTAGATTTCCTCACCAGTTCTTCCCTACTGGAAAGGGATCTGCATTGTGGATTCAGGGCCCCTTGTCTATCTTGCAGGCTGGAATCCACATGGAGACCACCCTTTTTTCTCTGTGGCCCCAGTGTTCACCCTAGTGCTCTCACTGCGGATGCTCGCATTTATTGCAAGAACTGTCCTTCAGATAAAAAAATTTTTACCTAAGCACAAGGCAACTGTTCTATGAATACTTGATAATTTTTTCCATCGACTTCTCAAATCCACACTTGATTCCTATATCTATTCTGCCTAAACTCAGTATCATCCTAAACATTTACTGGAAGACTCTTTGGTGCAGTGTTTGGAGATCTCTCTTTAGCTTTCATTTTGTTGACTCTTCATCTCTGTTTCATCTCATACAAATCTGTTCTTAATATTCTGGTAGGTAGTTAAAGCTTTCCTTAATTTTAGAATGTTACAATTTATTTGGTCTGATTTTTATATTCTTCTGTCATTCCAAAGAAAATTTTAGAGAAATATTAAATAATACACATGTTTCAACATCAACAGAAAAACAGGAAGCACAGATCTTTCTAAAAATAACAGCAAAGCCTGAAATTATTTTAAAACATACTGATACTTAACCACACAAAAACTTAAAAATTACATTTGACAAAAAATAAATGATAAAAACATTTTGAATGCCTTATACAAAGTTAAGGCAAAAGGCTAGATCAAAAATATAAAGAAGCACCAGATCAATGATTTAATACTTTTAATATGGTATATAAATGAAATCCGAAACTAATTAAGAGAAAGACAAAACTACAATCAAAGCGTGTGCACAGTCTATTCACGAATGGCAAAATGCAATAAGCATAAAACTAGGAAAGATGTTTCAGCATAAGAAATAATCAAAGCAATGAAAATTAAGCAAATGGGTCTTCCGCTCTCCACACCACTTTTTTTTTTTTTTTTTTTTTTTTTGCCTAGAAGTACAGGAAAGAAGATATTTAAAAAAAATATGAAGACTCTGAAACATAAGTTGTGGAGGAAATTAACATTCTTTTGCACTGGCAGTGAGAGTGAAAATGGTGAGATCTTTCTTAGGGCCAATTTAAAAAGTATATCAAAATGAGTGTTAAAAACACATAAATAAACCTGGCTACCTCTAGAAACCCGCTATGAGAAAAATGTATAGCATGAAGTAAGATTATCATAGCATTGGTAACAATAACGTTAAAAGCTAATATAGAAAAAGATTACAAATGAATAAAAAAATTATAAACAATCAGGAATGGATACATGTATTAGGTCACATATACATGAGACCAATGGAAAAATCTTTGCCAATTTATTCACTGGGAAAAATGTCTGATGTATTAACTGGAAAAGTGTGTTTCAGAACAGAACTGTTATTATGATCATCTCGATGTACATATTATATCTATAAATACACACACATAGTACATTATATATACCGATATGTGTGTACATGCACATAGGGAAATGATGTGGATATTTATAAAACAAAATAATAGTTGTTACATCTTGGAATCAGATTACACATTATACAGTATATTTATATTTACCTCATTTTTTATTTGTTTACAATAACAAAATATATTAATTATAATTCTACAGCTGGATAACTAATTTTTTGAAAAATGGGGAAGTAGTAAAGTTATTTTAGTTATGAAAAATTGTTTTCATTAGAAAATATCTAAGACATAATGTGAAGGACTCAGCATTGAAATCGTTTTTCTGTTTTAGGCTGAAATAGACTTCTTATTTTCATTCCATATTCTTATTACAAGTTTTTCTGGTTTTTAGTGGTTTGTTTTACTCAAATCAGGTAAAAGTGCCTCTCTCTGATCCTTCTCTACCAGCCCTAGAAATAGAACAGTAATTCTGAATTATAATGAAACTGCTAGATTTCTTTTTCTTTTTTTTTCCTCTTTGATGTCCAACCCATAGCTGGTGGGCCACATGCAGCCCAGGATGTGCTATGAATGCGGCCCAACACAAAATTGTAAATTTACTTAAAACCTTTTTTAGTTCATCAGTTTTTAATTGATGTTTGTGTATTTAATGTGTGGCCCAAGACAACTCTTCTTCTTCCAGTAGGGCCCAGAGACACCAAAAAGTTGGACACCTCTGTTTTCAGCCCAATTGAATAGTCAGATATAATTCAGAGTGTGATATATAACTAGGTTTTGGAAAGCTTGGTTGACATAATCAATAGCCATCCTTTATTTTATTTTATTGCTTGACATTTCTTAGTGGTGATCTATATTAAAATTATTAAAATAGGCCAGATTCCTCACTAATTAAAACAATATAATGGACAAATAGCAGTTTTAGATTTTTCAATACCGTCTAAGACCATAAAATAAATGAAATAGGTATTCTGTCAAAATAAGAAAATGAATTATAGTAATAATATCGATGTTTTGTAAAAGTTACATTTGCAAATTATCACAATCATTCTTATACTTAACTTTTAGCTGAGTGAATCACTATAGTACTTTATGTGAAGGATTTTTTCTGTTTAAACGAGTATCTGAACGTTCATCAGAGGGCTTGAAATAATTTGCGACCACTTATAATTTCTATTTCTTTTGAGAATACAATACTGTTTTAGAGAGTGTTGGTGGACACTCTTCAAAGCTAAAGCAAATATTCAACTTATTACTCAAATAAAACTTAGACATTTCTAATTATCTTACATTCTCTCTTAATTAAATATAAACTGTGCATTCCAAATGTCTATCCTTTGGTTCTCTTTCTGTCTCTCTTTCTGTCTCTCTCTCTGTCTCTCTCTCTCTCTCTTTCATACACACACATATGTCTTTTGGTTTGATTAGAAACATTCAGGAAGGCATCATAGTTGAACTCAACTACCTATATATCTATATCTATACCTAGACATTATATATATCTCTCTATCTACTACCTATCTGTCTATACACACATATGTCACCAAAGGTTGTTTGATACAAGAATGTGGCTTCCTATCTTCTCTTCAGGATATCTTTGAAAGGCTGCACCAACTTAAGAACACCCAGTGCAATTATAGTATCTTTGAATCAGCCAAGACCTTTGCACAACTGCATTACAGTTGGATTGTTTTTGTCCCCCTTCTGTGTCTGTGTTACCTTCCAGGTTTTGCTGCAGGTAATGCATACACGCATACAAATAAACATCCTACAAGCACATCGTAGGGTCTGCTCCCTAGGAAACTCTACCTAGAATAGTCTATAATTTCTTTAAAAATGTTTTGGAAACCACTTATCTTTGTTTCCTCATAGTTTATTTTATAAAAGTATCTTTATAGTGAATAACATGAAAAACTACTTTGTGTTTTCTGTTGTGAAGGAACTACCTATTTCACACAGAAGTAAATGAGGAAAGAAGTTGTGTGGAGCCCCGTGAGTGCTTGGATATAGCATATATCTACCCCTCTTAATGACTAATTCCAAATGAATCCATTCCATTGCTGATGAAATGGAAGAAATGGTCTATGTACATCTATCCCTATTACCCTATGTACAGCCAGATGAGTTATGATTCTATTAGTTCCCAGAACTCATTAAGGTCAAGTCAGGTTACCATTCAGGAAGAAAGTATAATGGCAAATCATGCTGCTACAGCAGTATTAATGATTCATTAGGTGACATCCTACCCTCTGGATGTTCTTGAAACAATCTAAATCTAAAGTGTCAAAGCAGCTACACCAAAGCCATGACACAATAAAACAGAAGAAATGTTATGTTAAGTCATACCAGTGGACAATTAAGCTTAATATACTATGTGTTTTTCTGCCAGTGGTAATGAAAATGAACATAATGTTTTGACAATTGAAAACTATCTTTAACAGTCTATTATGAATCATATTATCATAAATTAAACTAAACTTTTAAATTTTGATTTGTATTTCCAGTTAATAGTCATAATGCATCATGTACTGACTATACTTCTTATCAGAGAAACTTTCTTTAACTCAGCCCCAATATCTTCCTTCTAAGTCCAATAGTTCCACATTTCTGCATGTACACTTGGTATTCATCCTAATAGAACTCGCTAATTAGTCACAGTAATAATAGTGGTAAACTTTTATTCAGTGTATACAAAGTGCCAGGTACTGTTCTATGTCCTTCACATATTTAAACTCATACCATTTTCATCTCAACTTCACATACGTGAAACTGAGGCTCCGAGTATTTAGGGGACTGGCTGAAGTAATAGTCAGAGCTAGGAGTTCTAACAGACATTTGGTCCCACACTATTTATTATTGAGAACCAATTCTGTGTTTTATAGCGAAAACAAGCCTGGAATGATAGATATCAAAACAGAAAACGAAGGAGTTGAAAATACCCTAGGCTAAATGCTAAGTAAATTAATTATTAGCTAGTTCATGCCATGGATGTACTTGGGATCCTGAGATATCTTTAGGATCAGAAAAGCTGGGAGAAGATTAATCTTCATCTTCGTATTAGAAGAATATAAAAGGTAAAGAGTGACATTGGAAGGGTATATGATGCCGATGAAACTCATGTAAAATTATAGATTCATGTCATCATGTGGCATTTGGGGAAATACAAATAGTTTGCCTATAAGCTGGAATAAAAGGGCTGTGTTGCAGTGCGGAAGGTCAATATGGGGGATGGGAAGAGTCATGTTATCAGGGCCCTTTCATGCCATGTGGTAGGCTGTGTGTCTCTATGATTTTTGAAAGCAATAGTAATAAAGTTGTGCAGTCCATTAGGCCTCCCGCAGAGGGAGAAATCCTGTGTTAGCACAGTGCTTTCTCACTGGGTCTCTGTTATTACCTTGGCGTCCTACTGAGAAGAGATGGCGAAGCGGCCCCACTGTTGCAGTCTAGGAGACCAGCTACTTGTTCTGAGAAAGCGCAGGAATGGAGCTCCGGGACTTGTACCTTTTCCTCATTCTCTCTGACGTTCAGGGGGTGAAAGAAAGTATCCCACCCATTCATTTTCCTTCCAACTTCCTGAGCCTCTTCTTGGGAGTAGAGTTGCCAGAAGGACCAGAAATGTTAATCAATGACAACTTTCTCCGGTAGTGTCAAAAGACTTGCAGACCCCTCTGTTCCTTTCACCTGGGCTTCCACCACTACTTACAAGGAAACAGTGTAACTTCGAGAAGAGAGCCCACATTCTCACTGGTTCTCAGTTGTACAAGTGTCTAAGTATAGCTCTTTTGCTCTGAAGGGAATGATAGTAGTTTGGTAAAGGGGTGGGGGGAGGTGGAACCATGTTCCAGTCACTGTGAGTCCTTCCTTACTAATCGTGAGTATTTATCTTATCAACTAAGAAAATATCTGATTATTTGTTAATCTGTTTAAAAGCTACCTCCCCATATATATTTATTTTCTTATACATCATTATTTGTAAATAAAATAATCTATTATTTTCTTTTATGCCTGTATGAAAGACTGATAAAAAATAACATATGCCCGGCTGGTGTGGCTCAGTGGATTGAGCGCGGGAACCAGAGGGTCCCGATTCGATTCCCAGTCGGGGCACATGCCTGGGTTGCGGGCCAGGTCCCCAGTGGGGGTCATGTCAGAGGCAACCATACATTGCCCTTTCTCCCTCCCTTCTCCTTTCTGAAAATAAATAAATAAAATCTTTAAAAAAAATAACATATGTATGATGCTATCTAAACTTTACACCCTCCCTGCTCTAAAAAGGCTGCATGTCAGGCATTGTGTCATATTCCGTGAAGACAAAAGTAAGCAATACAAGATTTTAGTTCTCAAGAGTCTGATCTTTATGCTGAAACAGATTGATTTCTAATTTAGAAGCATCCAAATTATTACTTACAGAATAATAACAGTCTACAGTATGTACTTTTATAGAGTTTATTACATGCCAAATACAGTTCTAATCATTATATGTGTATGGAGATCATATATATATGATCTTAAAGTAGTATTATTACCTCCACTTTACAAGTGAACAACCAGGGCCCAGAGAGATTATTAGTTACCCAAGGTCCACAGCTAAAAAACAGAAAGTCTGTGTTTTGAACTCAAATATCTACCTCCAAGGTTCACACTTGTAGTCACTTTTTGGCTTTGTCAAAACAGGATGCATACACAAAAAACACTTTAACAGAAACCAAGTTTCAGAAAGTTAAATTGCCAAATGTGACCCAACCCATAGAGTTAAAAAGCTGAACAACTGAATTTTAACTACTGGGACTTGTTTGGCAATTTATTGGTCATGATTGCTGAAGCCAGTTACGCAATACAAGACATACTGTGTTTCGGGTACTGATCTAATTTAGCTGAACACTCTACGCACAGTCCCAGGCACAGTATAAAGCAGGTTCTTTCTTTAGGTGAACATTCTGGCATCATATTTAACACTTGAAGATCAAGCTATCAGACCATCCACTTGTTGATAATCATTGAGGGTTTCCGGGGCTTTATTTTGTTTTGTGATTGCACTGAAAATATTTCTAATAGAGTCCCTGAAGAACTTATCTTTGAAAAAAGAGAGTGGTATCCATTTCTAGAGAATGGTAATATAAAATGTTAGTTCTAAATAATGATGCAATGACTCCTACTTTTCGGCTACTTTCTGTTAGAGACACACTCACAGGCCTCCGTTTACTGAGCAGTAAATGTTCAGTGAAGTTGCTGCCCTTCAGGTGGGGCACTTACATTGAAAGCCATTCTGTGAAAACATGCCATTGCTTACTGTGAGTGTGAAAAATGCGTTTTAATAAAATTTTATAATGAAATTTTCTTTTAAAAAATGTTGTATTGGTAAAATTTAAGATGCTATAGATTATTTCTGCAAGTTGTTTGCATAATGTAAAACTAATTTTTAGAAATAAGATTTACACATACAAAGGGGTTTTTCTTAGTCTTCATGTAAGTAAATGAAAACAATTTCTACTATATCTATTCCTCATAACATTCCATTTATTCTATGATGTGTGTATAAGTAAAAAAATAATCTGCAGAGAATTTGGAGATTCCAAATGTCTCAACCCTGGGACGTTGTATCCAGCTCTCTAAAGAAGAATATTTCAGAATGCTGGGCCATTGGAAGTCATCTGTAGTTGGTTTAATGGCCTTTACAAAATTTGGCATTCACTAAATGAGCAAAGTACTAAGGAAAATGCCTTTCTTATTGTAGATCCAATGTCTGTCACTCTGTCCAGATTGAGAATTGAATAGAGGACTATTTAACCTAATAGTCTCCATCCCCTTTTTAGAATAGTGAGAACATAAAGTCTATTATGCTCTTGAGTCAGTGATTTCAAATGAAACCAAAGAACCTTAAGTTTTGGATGTAGGCCCAAGTGTGCTGCCTTTATAAATAGAGATCATAGTACTCACGTACCAGCAGCAGCAGCAATGGGTGGCAGTGTCCCCCCTCAGTAATGGTGACAGATTTGTACCAATGCACTCACTGTACCCTGCCCAGGCTCTCTTTGACTAGTAATATGCCATTAGTTTGACTCCCAGTGGGGTGGATTGCAGCCCGAAGATGTGAATCAGAGCAGAGCCTAGAGCCCCCGCGTGGGAAGTTAGCCTTGACTCAGTACTAATTAGCCAAGCTCACCAGCCAGAGTCAAATGCTATCTAATCAGACAACTGGACAAAGGGGCATGTCGGCTTAGAACAATTTCAGAAAATGGGTGTCAGAGAAGTGTGAATCTGTTACCCTAGACTGTTGAAAAATACAAAACTTTAAATTATTATAGAAAATTGAAATGAGTCATATGGATATTAGCATATTATTAATCTGTATGATTAACTAAAATTCATTTATGTTATTGACTGGTAGGCAAGTAAACAGTAATCCTAAAATTATACCAGTTAACTAAAAGAAAACAATTTACAGTTAACTAATAGCGTGTATACTTCAACTGAATTCCTCTAGATTCTAAGAAAGTGATATAAAGATTCCATGTCCTTCCTCGTCTCTTTTTGCATGAATGTATTTATACACATCTATGTAGAGACCACTGCAAATGTATAAGACTAGTTATGAGGAGTTTAGAAGTATCAAAATACAATGACCATTTAAAGGAATTTTGAATTCATTAATATTAATTTAAATTCAAAGTTTGCACCTTTCACTTTGTATTATTTTCCTTGACCCAAATATTTGAGTTACTTATTTAAGAACAACAATACTCACTTAAACAGACCTGTCTTCCAGCCACTATCCTGACAAATCTGTAAAGTTCTACTATTAGCAACTTACTGATTTTTTTTTTTACTGATATTGAAGCATAAATAAGTTAATTAACCTGTCCATGCTCAAAACTAGTTAATGGGTAAAGCTGAAATGTAAAACAAAGCCCTTTGCTTTTCAGCTGTGTTCTTAACTACTAATCTATTATTTATTTTTTGTGTATTAAATAATTTATTTTACACTTAAAGGAGAGTACAGTGTGTATTTACTAAGTCAAAATAAGATTTGCACTTCCTGATATTGCTTTCTCACACGTTAGTTACATATCCAGGCTTCTGGCCTTAATAAAACTCCTTAGAGTCTCTTTCCTTGCTGTTGCTCCGTGGCAGCCTGTCAGCGTTGGGGTGTGTTTCCCCGAGTGGACAGTGATCGCTTTGACGGCAGGAGGCTGTAACTGAATCTTGTCATTTCTTCATAATTAACACGTGGTACAGAACTCGACGATATTGCAGAATGAATGAGTAGATTTTTCATCTTCTACTTATATATCTATTTTAATATAGCCACACCATAATTTTCATTTTATTTCAGGACTGAAGGATGGCAAAATTTCTTTTGGACGTTTTAAGTCCATATTTATGTTCAGATGGGTAAATCTAAGATAAGCACAGAATTCTAGGTAAAGATGGTAATTTCTGCTTTTTGGAGTGAAAGTCTTAAAATCAAGAGTTAAATTTTAGACATGTTGAATTGGGGAACATACAAAAATAAGAAATCAATTTGTATATATGGACCTAGAGGAGAGAAGTGGAAATACACAAACAAAAGATACCCAAATAATTAACATTTTAAAAAACACTGTCCTACATAACAATAAAATAAAACAAACTAATAATATTTATATTATTAAGAAGGAAAAAAGCCGTAGTAGGCAGCTGAGCATGCAGAGAAGTATACGTAGATGTTAAAACTTTTATTATAATAAAATTAAAAAGTTAAATTTAAAAATAAGCATGTAACTGAAAATGAATATCAAAACAAACTCAAGAACAGAATAAAACACTAAAATAATAGTGTATTTTAATAATAGAACCATACAGAAATTATGACACAATAATTGAGATAAATCAATAGCCTAATAACTTTTTTGAAAGATTAAGTTTAAGTTCGTGATTTTAGAAAGCTGGAAAGGAATATAATGACAACTAGAGGACCTGAAATTTAGAAATATTGACTATTTGTATTTCCGTAACAATAAATGTAAAGATCAGTTCTAAATGAATGATTTGTTTCTAAAATGTGAATTAGCAAATCTTTCTGTTATCTTTTACTACATAATAACCCATCCCAAAACTTAGTGGCTTAAAACAACACTATTATTTTGCAAAATGTATGTACTCGCTACTTTTGAGCTGGACCCTGGCTGTGCACCTGATGATGTCAGCTGGGTGTCTGCAAGCAGCTTGAATAGAGCTGGCAGGGTAATTTGACTTCACTCTCATTTCTGGGGCTTCAGTGGCGATGCCTGAAAGACCAGGATGTTTCCTCCACAGTGTCCTCTCATTATTCAGTGTGCCAAGTCAGGCTCATTTACCTGCCTAGCCCCTACATGCAAGTGTTTGTTAAGCATCTTCTTTTTTTACATTTTCTAGCATCCTTTTCATCAACGCAAACCGCGTGGCCAAAACCAGCATCAATGTGGGAGTGGACTTCCATTCCACTTCTTAGAAGGAGCAGTGCCATAGAACCCCTGACTACCCTTGGCCACCGTGGTTTACGTTGTTCCTACATGTAAATTGTACTTATGCTTCCCCAAGACGGTTCAAAGGCTCATCTCATTAGGATGCCACGCCTAGTTTTGCAGTTAATGATTTCATCACCTAAACCCTATTTAGGTGTAAATGGGGCTCCTTAGTTTCATTTTGTGGTTGAATCCCTTGCATGCAATTAATCTAGCAGAGATCTGTGAGCTAAAAAGGCAACTAATCTGCCCTCACCCAACAAACACACCCAACACACAATGGTGCCACAGGGACAAGAAAACGATGATAAACGTTCTTACTAAACAGGTGGAAAGTGGAACAACATAGCAGTGACCAGTACATAATTAATCCAAAATTCGAACAAGCACCTCTTCTAAGTCTCCCTACTCTGCAGCAAGTACTGTTCCCTGTTGAGACACAGTCTTTGCTACATGATTTCCTAATCAGTTCATCCCTTCTGCTCCTATGCTGTCTGAGACTGACTTTCTTCACCATAAAAGTGGCCAGATTTTCATTCTTTTGTTTGTTTGGTTTTTTGACTAAAGATAGCCTGACTTTCTTTGGAAGACCTTATTTCATGATGTTTTAGAGTGGGTAAAACTACTTTAAAGAGCAGAATTCTGGGGTTGGATGGCAGATAAGTCTTACTGCCTCATCAAACACTCTTACCTGTGGCCCAGAGCCATTTCTCATTTTGACCTCTTTTACTCCACACTCGTACAACGAACTCCTTGCTGTTTTTCTATGTCAATGGGATCAATTCCTGCCATCAAAAGCCACATGCATAATATTCTTTTTCATATAGGCCTCCCTCTACTTTCAGCCACATGTAAGTCTATTGTGACTATAGGGAACCGTTTTGAGTGGCGTGGGAATGTAGCCCAGCCCCTACTCAGAAAACCCAGTAGGGCGCGAGGTTTGGCACACAGGAGCCATTCCCACGGACAGGTTTTCCCGTGGAGAATCAGGCCTGCATTGTACCTAAGCTGCTATGAGACTTGCTTTTGCTAAAACAAATGTTTACTGCATATCTCTAACATAACTTCCTAAAGTCTGTGCTAAACCTTCCAAGTATGCAGTGTAACCAGTTCAACCACTTTTTCCCTGGATCTGTAAC
The DNA here is from genome assembly GCA_004026765.1 of Micronycteris hirsuta. Classification (NCBI taxonomy): domain Eukaryota; kingdom Metazoa; phylum Chordata; class Mammalia; order Chiroptera; family Phyllostomidae; genus Micronycteris; species Micronycteris hirsuta. Next base: position 3,479 of record PVJI01011862.1, on the reverse strand, counting down.
ATCCTTCTCTTTGAAGTAATTAGCAACATTCTTCCCTTTGTTATGTGTGAAAAGTAATGCCTACAGAGAACCTGTGCATAGATAATGAGGACATGAGAACCATCCTCTATGTAAGGTACCCAAAAAAGCAATAAAAGCCTGTCCAGGCAGGGATTGGCTGCTTCCCTCTCGCCCTCTCTCTCTCTTGCTTAGAGTGCCCATGCCGTCCCGTTTTCTCCACAGGACTTCTGCAGTCCGTGACAATGGTCATAAAATTCTTGAAAACTATTTATTATTATTTATTTATTTATAAAGATGTTTTTAAAAAAGTATTACTCAATTGCAGTTTACATTTAATAGTCTTTTGTTGTAGTTTCAGGTGTATAGCATAATGATGACATGATAATAGACTTTATAAAGCAATCCCCCCTGATAGTTCGAGAGCCCACCTGGCACTGTACATAGTCACTACAATTTTATTGACCATATGTCCTATGCTGTACCTTACATTCTCACGACTATTTGGTAACTACTAATTTGTACTTCTTTATTATGATTAGGGGCTCTACTGAGCACTGCCTTGGGTGTTTCTGAGTGCCCAATAAGGCACATTTCCATTAAACCCTGGATTTCATTTTTATATGTCCTATCATGAGAATCTTTTGCCTTTCGCCTTTGTCACTGTGCAAGAGAAAAAGATATTTATATTCCAGCCCCTTAAATTCTGCTTGCAAACTGAACATTTCATTCTTCTGCTTAGTTTGCTCCTTAGTTTGCAATACCCCCTAATGCCATTAAAAAAAAAAAAAATGGTGCTTTGAAAATTCTTCCGAGAAATCTCCTAAGCTACATCCCTGTATTCACTAAATAAATCGGTTCAGTTTTAGGGGAGTTAAAAATCATTAGTGATAATTGTAGATTTCCCTGTATCTCCTTTTAGTTATATTTAGTTTTGCTTTGTTCATTTTGAAGGTACATTATTAAGAATATGACATTTAGAAGTTTTGTGTCTCTCCGGGAAACTAAATTTTTATCATTATGAAATATTTATTATTTCTCATAATAATATTTCGGATCTGATCTGTTTGATCTAAATGTGTCCACACCACCAAATTGTAGTATTACATTGTTGTATCTTTGTTTTTAAGGCTTTGTTTTTAGTCCAGATATGTCTCCTTAAAGTGTGACTGTCCTAGGCAACTTAGAGTTGGAGCTTGTTTGTTTTATTTCCAATAAAAATTTGTTTTTTTACTTGAACTGAATGGTCTATTTAATTTAATGTAATTGCTGAAATGGTTGGATTTAATTATATCATTTATCATTTATTCTCCTTTTTTTCATGTATTGTTTACTTTGTATTAATGTTTTATCATGTTATGAAATAACATAAAACTTTACAAACAGTATAGTGGCAGCTGAGGTGCCAGGTATTGAGGTGAATTAGAACAAGACAAACTGAAAAAACTTTAATCCATACACCCACTGAAAAAGCCATTATTTACTTACTGCACACAGTATAAGCAAGAAGCAAAATAAAAAGGTTCTACTCTGCAATGTTCCATTCTTCACAATGGAATGGCCCCAGGTGGGGGTCAGGTAACTTACAACACAGAAATCATTTCACAGCCAAGGAGCCTTAACAGAGAGCCTTGGACCTGGGGGAGGGTGGGCAGTGGGAAGAAGCAGGGGAAGTGCTAAGAGTGGAAATATAGTAAAGCAGAGTGAGCAAAAGTACATCAGCCAAGGTCTGCTAGATAAGGAAATCTCAGGGAAACCGCTTAGGAAATGTCTGAGCCCGGGGTTCCAGTAAGGAGGCCTCCTAATCTAGATCCATGAGTTAGGAATGCGGAGGTGCCCAAGCAGGGCTGATCAGGAGGAGGAGGGGCGGGGCTCTGTCTTTGCACCTCCCTCCAAAAGCTGCGACGCACTGGCTGTGCGCTGTGGCTGACAAAGAGGGAGCAGCTTCCCACATGGGCCTGCCAGGCTGGAACTGAAAAATATCACACATATTCAGCACATGTCCTGTGGATCTCTGCTTCTATCTGAGATCTCTTTCTTTCATCTTGAAAGACATTTAGTTTCCTTGTACTGTGGGTGTATGGATTAAAGTTTTGACTCAGTTTTTAGAAATTTTAAAAATGTTTTCCTTTAGTTTTAAAGATTTAATTTTTGCTGTGTATGAGAAACTAAGTACTCTTTTTTCATTTCATTATTTCCTTTATTTAAGATTATTTAGTTTCCTTCCAACTTTCATCATTTCTGGCATTTATTGGTTTTTTTTTTGTTTGTCCTCTCAAATGTAAGATGTCTTTGTAGTCTCTTTGCTTTACAATTTTTCTTTTTTTCCTTAATTTTCAGCATTTTATCTATAATGTACTGTTAAGATTTCCTTTATGTTTACCCCTCCAAGGGTTTTGAAATTCTTGAACTATGGGAACTTCTTTAATATTATCTCTTTTGTCCTTTCCTCTTTCTCAGCTTTTAAACTTCAGTTTACATTTATGTCAGAATGTTTGATATTGTCTTTAATTTCTTAGCTATTGTATTCTGTAATTTTGGTTATTTTCCCCCATTTTTTTTTTTACTTTGGTTATAGCTATTACCTGTCTTTTTGTTACCTATTGCCTATCTCCTTCCTCTGCACTGTCAAATCTGGTGTTAAACATATACCTCAATTTCAGATACCATACTTTCCAGTCCTAGAGTGCTATTTGCATCTTTAATAGAAATTTTAGTTAGCAGTGAAACCCTTGTAATGTATATTTTGTCTATTTTTCCCTTCTACTTTTCTTAATATCTTCCTAATAGTTATTTTAATATCATTATTAATTTTAACATATAGATCATTATAAATCTGCTTCTATTATCTTTCTTCCCCTAATTGTGGATTCGAGTTTAATTATTCTTCATATCAGATAATTTTCTACATTGTACTGAATATGTTTGTTTAAAAAAATAAAGGAAATTCAAATAATTATTGTTTTTCAAGAAGGCAAAAATCTTTTTTCTTTGTTCATGAAATGTAAGGAATGCTGAACATTTTCATTTAATTGGGAGTTCTGCTGCATTGGAGCTGCGCTGCCATTAATTTATTTTCAGTGTTCCTCTGTTTTAAAATGTCTTTATGGCAACTTTATACTCTGTGTAAAATAGAACCCTCCCTCTAGCAGAACTTTCATTTCTAAGCATTGTAATGTTATAGAGGTCTCTCTGTCTGTCTCTTTTTCTCTTTCTGTTTCTGTTTCTCTTTCTCCTTCTCTTTCTCTCTCCATCTTTCCCTTCTCCCCTTCTCCATCTCCCTCATCCTCTCCTTATCCCTTGCTCTCTCTCTTTCTCCCTCTCTTCATCTCTCTCCCTCCCTCCCTGTTACCAAATTCTAGATCCCTCTCACCTAAAGAAGCTCACCTAAAGAAATATTGATTGGTTTGATACACTTCTTTAGATTAAGCATAAGCTTTATAAATTGTTAGCCATCACTTACTACTCCTATGCGATCCTAC